>CM046438.1:45371512-45660172 GCA_025506505.1 Flaveria sonorensis
CCTCTTGACTAGTTCCACACCTTGGAGATCTTACAGATAGTAATGTGTGTGGAGGAGCTATCTTACTGAACATAGTCCCTATCTGTTCTAATAATAAATCTTTGCATGCAAGGATGAGGATATTATGTTCTTGAAGGTTTCCTCTTCATCAACACACTTTTATGCCTTGGCTTTGCAGATCACAAGCTTAGCCTGGCATTTCAATTAACTTGGTTTTGAGATCTTTGATTTGAGTCTTGTAATTTGTGTGCTCATGCTTAAGAGTAGAAATGGTTTCTCTGTGAATCTTCTATTTAAGTTTTAATAATTTTCAATGTTCAACGACTCAAGGTCAAATCTCACTCTCAGGTTATAGGACATACATGTTTACTTTAGCAATGCATTCAATTGGCAAAGATGTTCTAATACCTTGGCTACTTCATGGTCAGCCATCAATGCTTGATTTGGAGAATCATCTTTTACTTGAAAGCTCCAGTTAAAGATTCCTCTTCAATAGCAACAACATCTTGTGTTTGGTTGAATTTGCTTCTTAGATCTAGGGGACCTACATCAGTGTACCTACTTTGGATTGTGCTGACCACCATTTGTCTTTGGTGCCTTGCACTCCCTAGCAAAGTGTCCTATTTGGTTACAGTATGTAGTACTTCACCTTGCTTTTATCCAGTCCAAACTTGCCACTAGCTACATTGCTAGGAAACTTTCTCTAGTCTCTTGTAGAACTTTCTTGGCTCTATGAGTGAGAGGAGGCATTTTTTGGACTATCTCCATATATTTCAGGTCATCTGGATGGATACAAATCCAAGTCTTCATGAGTGAAAAGAAATTTTCCATAACTTTCATCAGTAGACACAAAGGCTTGTGATGAGCTTGTCTCTTGTAATGCGCTTTCTTGGATGTAGCTCTCCCTTGGTGTCTCTGTGAAGGTGATTAAAGGACCTTTTATGAGTTGTCAGGAAAGCAGATAAGATGATGTTGTCATTCTCTACTATCTTTTTTAAACAAACATAGAGGGCTAAACTCTGTTAATGCTGGAAGAGGTGCGGATGGATTTTGCATGTTCATCCCCATCTGTAACCACTAAGGATATCATATAGCTCTATGAGAGTAAGGGTGGAAAGTTTTTTAGTTCTCTAGTGGCCACACAGTAGTGAGATCATGTTTGGGATAAAAGAACATGAACTTCCTCATAACGTCCCTATTCTCAAGTTTTACTCCAACATCCATGAGAGTATCTACAATCTCATGTACCTAAAGTATTGTTGAGTCATAGTTTCACATGTCTTGTAGGTGTAGTCTTAAACTACTGCTTTATGAAGTCCTTCGTGTTTTCTTTAGCTCATCAGACCCTTCATACATGAGCTTCATGCATCCCAGAGCTGCTTGGTAGTTTTGCACTTCTTGAAACCTCTGTATATAAAGTTGGGAAGAGCAGTTTGGAGTGCAGTAATGGCCATCTGATCTATATCAATTATCTTCAATCTTGTTCAAAATAGTTAGCCACTTCTTTTGGAATCATCCCACCACTAGTAGTAGCTGAAGTGGTACTTGGGATATGAGGTCATATGACAACAGATCTCCACATTGGTTGTCTTGAGACTTGATGTAGCCTTCTATTCTCTGGCACCAAGTATCAAAGTCATCAGGATGATCAGTTGATTTTGTCATGGTACCGGTTTTCAAAGAAGAAATGGTCTTTTGGATTCGGAATATTTGACTCTTAGTGAATTCATTGTGTTTTGTCAAATCTTCAAAAGTAACTTTTCTTGTACTTCAGTTGTGCATGCTGAGAGTCTTTTGGTTGCATTAGCCTCTAAGTATAACTTTACATAGTTATTTCAATCCTGAGACATACAAATATATATATAATTTCACATCATATGTTATATATATAATTACACACATAAATATATATAATGACATTAAGTTATATACATAATATACACACCCACTAACTATGAAATCATCACCATCTCATTTTAATTATTGATTTGCCTAAATTTGGAGCCTAGATTCACACCATTCTTTAAATCAACTTTGTGTTGATTAGCTTGGTGTTTGCCTGCGTTTGTGATATCTATTATGATATACGATTAACTAACAAGTAGATCTTATAAGTATTTAATGTTTTTAATTTTGTGGACAAATATGATACTTAGGATTTAGGAGGAGATTTAAGTGAATCCCCACTTGACATGATATATACAAAGTATCTTATTTGGTAATTTAATAATAACCCATTAGAGGGAAGGATGGATTGCTAGTGTAGACATTTTGAAATATATATTTAGAGGCAATATATGGCTAGGTCATTGTGTATTTAGCGGAATTTGGAATATATTGACCAACCTTTTACATTAGCTCGAGGTGCATTCTATCACACAATCTAGTTCTTAATTCTAAGGATTAAGATCTAAATATACCATGCGCCACACAAGCAAATAATATTATCCTATGACTCATATACACTTCTCTAGTTCTCTATCAGATACAATATCAAATCAATTAAATACAACAAAATCAAAGGTGACCCCATCCAAAGATTGATAACATCTTTCTCATCAAATATAATGTCAAATTAATCGATGATATTATGAGCTTTTAAATCAACCTTATTACTTTTTACCTTAAACATGATCGTGTGAGTCTTCTTGTTGGTTTTTTAGAACTACATCTTTAGGCCAAAATTCCGTAGTGTTCATGTATGTGAAAGTTATGTATTAATATGAACACATAACATAATTTTAAAGCTTTAGTCATTGGGTGAACTCCAAGAAACAACTACACACAAACCGGAAAACAAACCTATCACAATATAATATTTAATAGTGAAAAAATATACCGAACCTAATGACACTTAATAGCTACTTGTACTAAACTTTTGTCGAAAATTAACCTAAAAATAAAGAAAATTTGAAATAATGATTCAAGCTAAAGAAAAGAGATAAATAAGTTAAACTAAAGAGGAAAAAAATAGTGAAATCAACTACAGGGGATATGATCTAGTTATGAGTCATTTTGAGTAGGTAATGGCTTTCTTTAATTGACGTAATGTCTAAGAGAAACTGTTATTTATCACACTATACCACAATAATATAAAACTAGTTTTCTAAATACTTAAAGTTCTAAACCTCAGTGTGTTCAAACCAATTTATCTTAACCATCATACTAAGCTTGAAATGCTACAACCAACTAAATCCTATTAAGTCCTTATAATCTCATAATCTTACAGAGGTAAGGAATAGTTGAGTTTGGTTTTTTATGTTTTGTCACAAGCACTTTTTCTTTCACACATTTGCCCCTCCATTTATCTATAGAGAGAAATAAGGGGGGAGTTTCACTTTTTACCCCTTGGCCTGTGAATGCCAGAAGTGTGGGTATGGTTTTTTTTTTTTTTGTTTTTTTGTGTTTTTTTTTGTTTTTTTTTTTTTTTTTGCCTAGATCTATTGATTGTCTTCGTTGGTTATCCCTTTGAGGAACAATAGTTGGTTGTGGTGTTTGCTTTGATGGCGTTGTCCATGCGACGCCATGATTGTTTCTAAGTCAGTGGTGGTTATGGCGGTACTAATCTCTGATCGTCGTTGGCACATGTCGATCGCTTTGGTTACATGTGTGGCAATGTCGTTGTCACCATGATGGTTCTTAGTTGGTGGTGGTAGTTTTCATACATCTCACCGCTATCGCCGACCCTGCTCTATCAGTCCAATTCCATATTTTGACGTTTATAAAACCATAGGTGGCGATGATTTGGATGTGGTTGTGGCAACACTATGGTTTGTGACGCTGGCCTTACCGAGAAATTGGTCATCACTTCCTCACTCATTTGGGGGTGGCTTGCCAAGGGGTCACAAACCTGATTATAATCTTACTATTTGTTCCATTTTTAGTGTTTTCGATGATGGTGAGGCGACATGCCACTAAGACACTTTTTTGCATAACTAACCCCTATTTGTTTTTAGGAAGATTATGGTTGGGGTTCACAAGAAGTTTACATCTACATACAAATGCTTGATGTTGTTAGGTTGTGCTGATGATGGTTTTGGTAGCTTTTTGTTCGTCAAATGTTTCTAGCAATGTTACGATATCTTTTGGGTCATTTTGGGGCTATTCGCATCAGAGACGTATTGATCGATAACTATGGCCTGATATGTATGTATACACTTCTGTAGGAGTTATCTTAGAGGCTGATATAAACCAAAGAGCTCCCAGCATGCATAACTGAACTACAAGGATGTTACTTCTGAAGATTTGATAAGTACACAAGGAAACTGCCTAAGTGTCAAATCTTTCTGAAGCCAAAGGCCAATTCTTCCAAAAGCCATAGATGAAGTCTTCCACACTTTAATACAAGTCTTCCGAAGCCAAGAGACTGATTTCTTCTGAAGACAGAAAAGACATGCTTTCTCTGACATGCTTTTGACAAAAGCTGATCTACTTTCCGCCACCATATCTGATGAACCACCAACTTATATAAGTTAGTGATATCTACATACTTTTTTCAATTACAGATTAAGGTCTTTGAGTTTGTAACATTCCACTCTTGTACTTTTATCCTTTTCATAATAGATTAGGGTGTGAGCTAAGCATGTCATAGTCACGAGTCAAAGGCAATATGCTTTTTGACTTTATATTGGTCTTGTTGTTTTTCAGTATTCCAATTGGACTTTAAGTATGGCTGCCTGTGAGGGTAGTAGTAAAGTGTCTCTATAACCAGTCCAGTGGACTAAGCCTTATAAAATTGTAAAACACTTGGGAGCAATATACGTCTTTTTGAAAACCCAAATACTTGTGTTGTTCCTGTGTTTTCACTCTTGTTCTTAGTTTCATTTACTGATTCCGTATTTGATATGTTAAGTATTAAACTTTTAACTTTGTGAACAGTTGCATCACACTTTAACCTGTCCTACAACTTTGTTTACGCATAGATTGCTACCATAACGAATGACCCATTTCGACACTATAATTTAAAGTATATTTTTAATAGAATGGCAATGATAATGAGAATGTGATAATTACAGTATGTTTGTTTGTCTGACCCTCGATTTAGCATGTCTGTGATTCACGCAATACGCACCTAGGGACAACACTACTCGATTTAAGTTATTAATAGTAGTCATTATCATATTAAAGCAATGCATACATACGTGAGACATACTTGTCAACATATAATTTCATATCATATGTACATCTTTACACAAAACATATATATAGCAAACAGCTAATAGATTTTATGCATAATAACGTTAATTATTTACATAATTAGTTACTTATTTGCCTTAATTAAAATACTAGATTCACACACTGCTCATGCTAAATCAACTCTATGTTTGATCCGCCTCTGCACGACTGGTGGCAGGGGAGCAATGCAATAGTTTCACAATGATGGTGAGACTAGAACACTTAACTGATCAAATAGGGAACCGGATAAAATGAACAATGAACACAAGTAAAAACATTATATGACACACTGTATTGGTTTTCAAGAATGATGTATATTGCTTTCAAGTGTTTTACAAAATGTTACAATTGCTTGGTACATTAGACTGGTAGCATGAGACACATTATACTACATCCTACAGTCCACCACACTTTGAAGGCTAGCTGGAACACTAATCTAGACACAAGATCAATTTAAGTTAAAAGGCAGATTGCCTTTGATGACTATAACATACCGTAGCTCACATCCTTATCTATTACAAAAGGGATAAAAGTACAAAGTAGAAAGTTACAGACTCTAAGACCTTAATCTATAATTAATAGAAGCATGGAGATATTGATGATCAAGTATAGGGTGGTATTCACCTTGCCCTTAGTTATAGCTTAGATATTATTGTAATAGGATCTAGTTTACTTTTGTTTGTTTTGTGTTTTCTGTGGCATGCGAAACCACATGCGAAACTATAGTTTCGCTTGGTAGCTTCACACGTGTAACATCTGGAAAATTTCAGTAAAAAGAAAAGAAAAGCAGTAAGGGAGAAAAAGGGTATTATTTCAAAGCAAGGGGTTAAAAGTGTGCAAGCGGCAAACCTGCCCATATTGGGTTCAAGAAGGGTGATATTGCTGCCCATACCCCTCTCTTTCATGCACAATATTCGTCTGGAAAGAGGGAAGAAGCTCCATCCGGCTCTAGAGAGAGAAAGTGGAAGGATTCTTCAAGAATGTAAGATTTTTAAGGCGTTTCTTCTAGTTTTAGTTGGGTTTTAACTTCTAGACCGATCTTTGTGTGTTTCTATGTGTTTAGTTGCTTCTTTTTGTGTGTTTAGGGTGTTAGAACTCCAGGTATTCCTCTCGAGTTTCCTGTGTTTGAGTTGAAAGCTATTAAGGTGAGTTTTAGATCCTCTCTTTTACTAATTTTCTACTTGTTTGAGCTGATATACGTACTGAAAAATGGTGTTACTGGATAAGCTACATTTTCCCCTGCTAAAATGATGTTTTCGCAAATATACGTGTTTTAAAGATTTCTATGAAGTCGTATGGTTGTTTACGGTGTTCTAAGTGTATAACTGTAGATCTAAGGTAACAATACGGTTAAAATAATGTATGGGATTAGAAATTGCATAAGTTGGATTGCAGGTGGAACATGCTGTCCGCTGTGGGCTTTGTATGTCCGCTTTGGACACTTAGAGAATTAGCATGCTTTCCGCTGTGGATACTAAGTGTCCGCTATGGACACTTGTGATCTAGACCATCCGCTATGGACACTATTTGTCTACTATGACACTTTAGGAATTCATACACGTCCGCTGTAGACACTTAAGTGCCTAACACATCCGCTGTGTACCCTTAAATACTTTAGATTGTCCGCTGTGGACTATGACTGTCCACTGTGGACACTTAGAATGTTTTAAGTCATCCGCTGTGGAAAATACATGTTCGCTTTAGACCCTTTAAGTATGCATACATGTCCGCTGTGAACCTTTAGCTGTCCGTTATGAACTTCTAGTTGTCCGCTGTGAACACACTTAGTGTCTTATTCATGCGCTATGGACCCTTAGCCGTCCGCTGTGGATTTGTCATCCATTGTGGACCTTAGCAGTCTGTTGTGGACACTTAGAATTATTCTTAAATTTTGGAATAGAATTTAAGTCTTAAGTACTTATGTATAAGGAAAGATTATTCCTGTTTAATGTTTCTAATGTTTGATTCTTTTCTTAGGCCTACTGTTATGGATAATACTTATTATGTTTCATGTTATGTGATTATATGACGATGATATTTTAAAGTATTATTCAACCAAGTGGACATAAGAATTAAAAGAAGACAGTGGAGCTTAATGAAGTTACCCCCGGGATCTTATAATAATGGAAAGCCTTGCAAGAAAACCAATAGAGGTTCACGACCCTGGAGGTCGTTTGCTCAACTGATGTGTGGCTGTTTCAGCCCAAAAAATGCACATCTGGGGTCTAATCCTTGTGATTCAGCAATAAACCAATGGGATCCGTATTCATGATGTAGGCTTCGTGCCTAGCAGTGTGGGTCAACTGTCAGGGTTAGCTACCACTTATAAATGTGTACTGAGAGGGTTTGGCATTTTTTGCCAACCAATAATATAGGATCTTGCTTTGTGCAATCCTAAACAATAAAAGTGAAATATAATGATACAAAGAAAGATTATGAATTTCCTAATGAATGATTATGTATATTGATGAATGATCCCAAGTGAAGCTTACAAAATGTATATTTTCTATTATCAAACTAGAATTCACTCAGCAACGCTGACTTTTTATATGCATATCATTTGGCAGGTAATGATGTTGCTAGGGATGACACAAGGTTGAAGTTACATGGTAAATAAGGACTGGCATCCATGTCATGCTAAAATGTAATACAATGATGTATTCCTTGACAAAAGTTATATCAATGCATGAATTGGTTTTTGTTTAACTATTCCGCTGCTATCATTTCTTACTTCAATGTATTTTAACATGTAAAGCGCTATGAATGACCAGCTATGAGGTTTCTTGGGAACGGGCCTTACAAGTTGGCATCAGAGCCAAAGTTTAAGAGAATTGGGTAAAATATTTTCAAAAACCTAAACCTAAAATGAAAATGGAACAAAAATGGAGGGATACGAGATCAAGTAGCTACGTGCCATCAGATAATTTTCTTAAAGTTAACCAGTATTATGTGCATGTGCTATTTGATTTATGTGCTTAAAGATTTGGATGCTGATGTAGTTAGGATAGGAAATGCTTGGGGAATGAAGAGTAAAGTAAGTGGCTAATCAGAACTGGCCACTGTAATTAGGGACTTATTATACTTTATATATTCTGAGCTATTACCTTGAATGACCTTGTTGGTGTTTGAATATTATAGGAAGTAGATTTCATAGAGGGTAGAAAATCTGGGAAGGCAACCCGAGGTGGTGCTCGTGTGTTTCGTACTACTGGGCCACGTGTCACCAGGAGCAAAGCTAAGGCTCTCGAGATATAGTTCAAGAGGATACAGATCTCTGTAGCCACCAAGAGGTGAAGGATCAGCTACCCTCAAGTCTACGGTGAAGGAAGCTATTACTGACGAGGTCTATAACGTCATGCAGAATGTGTTGCCTTTGGTGGTGACTGAAGTGTTGAGGGCTATAAAGGATGGGGAAAGAGCTGAGGATACGGGGAAGAAGGAGGAGTGGAAATCAAGAAAGTCCACTAAAAGGACTGAGGAAGCTGAAAAAGAGCCATCTAGCCAAAAGGTGGTAATCATGATTGATAGCGAGGAGAGAAGTAACTGTTAAGGGGTGCAGCTATGGGGCGTTTCAGAGATGCAAACCCCGACCTTCGACGGTAATGGCAATGCTACTGCTGCTCACCGTTGGTTCGGGAGATGGAAGTTGTCCTGGACTCAATGAATGCCAGGACGGTCAAAAGGTTAAGTTTGGCTCCCATCAATGAATATCTTAAAAGCTGACTTTATAAGAGATGAAAATGATTATAAACATAAGATAGAAGATCTAGAGAAAACCATTTCAACTCTTAAGCATGAGCTTATAAACTACAGAACTCAAATCAAAGATCTCATCTCAATGTTAACTGAATGCCAGGCTGAGCTTGTGATCAGTAAAGCCAGGGTAGAAAAATGTGTTCTTGAAGAAGAGACCTTCAAGAACATAATATCCTCATCCTTATATGCAAAAGTTTGTTATCAGAATAAGCAAGGAATGGGATCTACTGAGATAGCTCCTCCACACACTCTATTATCTGTAAGATCTCCAAGGTATGGAACTTATGAAATGAGCTTCCCCTCATAGACCCCACTGTTAATGAGGATGAAGAGGATATAGTGAAGGATGACTCAGAGAAGAGTGAAGAGGTCATCCTAAGAAGGGTCACTATTCTCCTGAGGAGAGGAAAGAGTCTGGAATGACCAAGTCAAAGAGAAAGAACTTGATTAGAAGAGCGAAGAGAAGATCAAAGAAGGCTCAAGAAGTCAAGGCCATTTTTGACTCAAAGCAGAAACAAGTGTTTATTTCTACAGGTTTTGAAGTGGTAAAGACTGAAAACTCAACTATGAACTCTAGTACCAGGAGTTCTAGTTTAGTTCCAAATCATTCCAGCAAGAAGAAGAAAACTGACCAGCTATGTACCACTGCTACACAACCTAAACCATCCAGCTCCAAGAGCAAGTCTCTCCCTAAGAAGCTTGTTGAATCATCAGCAGAGATGAAGGTGGAGAAGGAAAGTGATAAACTCAGTCTTCCTCTCAAAAGAAGACTACAGAAAGAAGGAACTCAACTATGTCATGTGTGGTAGTACTTCTCACATGGCTAAGGATTACAAGTACAATCCAAAAGTACCATCCACATGACCAAGAAGAACATTTTGAGAAAAAGAAGGAACAAATAGCTTCGGAAGGAAAATCTGTTTCCTTCGGAAGCTCCAAAATGAAGAAGAAGACAAGTGAAAAATTGCCTTCGGAAGAAAAGTTGGTCTCGGAAGAAAGGAATGCTTCGAACTACTGAAGCTTGCAGTAGTGAAAGCATGATCTTCCGAAGATCTACTCTCCAAGACTTCCGAAGTTGTCCAAACTTCCAAAGCTTTGAAGGTCAGGCCCAATCTTCCAAAGGTGGTGTGGAAGATGAAGGAAGACCATGTGACTAAAAGTTTTTCATCAACAACAGAATGATCCTCAAAGCTTAAATATAGGATCACTTACTATTACATTGTCTTCAACTCATTTTAATAAGCCCAAGACCAATGAGGATTGGGTTTCTAAGTGTAACTAATCACCTCTTTTTGTGCAGGAACAGCTAAAGACCAAGAAGAACATTTGGATTATTGATAGTGGTTGTTCCAGGCACATGACTGGCAATGGTTCTCTGCTTCAAATTTTGAGAAAATTGATGGAGGACCAGTTGCTTTTGGAGGGCATTCTGGTGGTTACATTTCCTAGAAGGGGTAGAGTCACAAATGGTAAGCTCAGCATTAAAAAGGTAAACTTTGTCAAAGAGCTTGGATACAATCTTCTGAGTGTATCCTAATTTTGTGATCAGAAACACCATATGCTCTTCACTGACATGAGTGCATTGTTCTCAAGCCCAGGGTAGCCATTCCTCAAGAGCATATCCTACTCAGAGCCCCCAGGAGAGGGAACATGTACAAGATGGATTTACATGAAACATCTCCCTCAGGAGAAGTTTCTTGCTTTCTATCTAAAGCAAATAGTGATGAGTCATTTCTTTGGCATAAAGAATGTGCCATGTAAACTTTAAGAACATGAATAAATTGATTAAGAATGATTTGGTAACTGGAATCCTAAAGAAAGAGTTTACAGTGATGACCACTGTATTGCATGCCTGAAAGGGAAGCAACAAAAGTGTCTCACAAACCAAAGGAAATGAACTCCATCACTACTCCCCTACACCTATTACATATGGATTGTTTGGCCCCACCAGTGTAATGAGTTTAGGAAGGACCTCAACTGCTTAGTGATCACAGATGATTTCACAAGATTCACTTGGGTCTTTTTCTTAAAACTAAGGATGAGACCCCTGAGATCTTGAAGAATTTCATTCTGAAAATTGAGAATCAATCTGATCACAAGGTCAAAACCATAAGATGTGATCAAGGAATAGAATTTAAGAACCAAATCCTTGATACATTTTGTGATGAAAGGGTATTACAAGACAATATAGTGCTCCCAGGACTCCTCAGCAAAATGGTGTTGCTGAGAGGAGAAACTAACACTTATTGAAGCTGCAAGAACCATGTTGTCTGACTCTAAACTACCCATCACCTTCTAGGCAGAGGCTGTTAACATAGTCTGCTATGTGGAACAGATTTTTAGTGGTTAAGACTCATGGTAAGACTCCTTATGATCTGTGGCACAAAAGGAGACCATTTATTGGTTTCCTCAGGTCATTTGGATGTCCTTGCACCATCTTGAATACCAAAGATCAAGTAGCCAAATTTGATGAGAAGTTAGATGATAGACACTTTATTGGATACTCTTTCCAAGATAAGGCTTATAGAGTATACAATCTCAGAACTAAGTAGTTGAGGAGTCAGCCAATGTGACCTTCAATGAGCACACTCCAAGTGTGAAAGGTTCTGGTCCAGATTGGTTATTTGATCTTGACTTAGTTACCAACTGTTTAACAAGTCTTGTGAGAATGTTTCAGGATCTACAAATAATATATCAACAGGAGATTTTGACCCAAGATTTGAGCTGAGAAGACCAAGCAAGATTATGACTTCAGCTCCTTTGGTGACTAATCCTACAAATGAAGATCCTATCAGCACAAACATGACAAATTCAGCTGATACATCTGAGGTACCTTCAAATTCCAGCATAGAGGTTCAAAACTCAGGAGAAGGAGCTTCAAATGTAGGAGGAAATAGAGGAGGTGATAGTGATCAAGAATTTCTTGATGTTGATAACCACTCTATAGAGGACAACATAAATGATGTCACACATTCATTGGATCAAGTCTCACTTGATAAATGTGTTGATGTGGTGGGTGACACTTCATTGCCAGATCTAAATTTCTCCAACTTGGATCTGTCTAACCAACTTGTTGTGATCCCTAACTAAGGATCCACAAGTCACACCCCACCACAAACATCATTGGAAATGTTGATACTGGGGTGTGAACAAGAGGACAAACCCATGATCAAAATGTTTGTCTGCACTCTTGTTTCTTGTCCCAGATTGAGCCAAAGAAAGTTGATGAGGCTCTGAAGGATGGAAGCTGGGTTAAAACTATGCAAGAAGAGCTACTTTAAATAAGAAGACAGAAGGTTTGAAACCTATGTCCTCTTCCTCAAAGGAAGACTGTCATAGGAACCAAATGGCTTTTTAGGAAAAGAAGGATGATAGAGGAATTATCATCAAGAACAAGGCAAGACTGGTTGTCCAGGGATACACACAAGAAGAAGGAATTGATTACACAGATGTCTTTGCTCCTGTAGCAAGACTTGAAGCTATAACAATATTCTTGGCTTATGCTGTATCCAAGGATTTCAAGGTCTACCAGCTTGATGTAAAGTGTGCCCTTTATTATAGGGTGATAGATGAAGAAGTTTATGTCAAACAACCACCTGGCTTTGCAGACCCAGATCATCCTGATTATGTGTGCAAGCTTGATAAAGCTCTATTTGGACTGCATCAAGCTCCAAGAAAGTGGTATGAGACACTATCAAAGTATCTTTGTCAACATGTATATAAAGAGGTACTATTGATAGGACTCTCTTTTAAAGAAAAGGAATGACATAATGCTAGTTCAGATATATGTAGATGAATTATCTTTGGTTCAACTAATTCAAAGCTCTATAAAGACTTTGAAATGCTGATGAAGAATAGATTTGAAATGAGTGCCATGGGGGAACTCAACTTGTTTCTAGGAATTCAAGTGAAGCAGGTTGAAAATGTCATCTTCATTAGTCAGTCAAATTATGTACAAGACATACTTACAAGATTCAAGATGACTGATTGTAAGGTTGCAAAGACACCAATAGGCAGAAACCACTCCCTTGGTCCTGATTGAGGGGGAGTGTGTTGATGAACATCTTTACAGGGATATGATTGGGTCTTTTATGTACCTTACTGCTAGCTGGCCTGATATTATGTTTGCCATATGTATATGTGAAAGATATCAAGCCAACCCCAAGATGTCACACCTAGTTACTGTCAAAAGAATTCTCAGATACCTCAAAGGTGCCCCTAATCTTGGCCTTTGGTATCCAATGAATTTAGACTTTAATCTGTATGTTTATACAGATAGTGACTATGGTGGTTGCAACATGACTGCAAAGTCTACATCTTGGGGATGTTAATTCCTTGGTGGAAGGATGGTCTCTTGGCAATGCAAGAAGCAATCCTATGTGTCTGCATCAACTGCTGAAGCTAAATACATTGCTGCTGCAAGCTGCTGTGCTCAAGTGCTATGGATTCAGAATCAGATGCTAGACTATGGGTTTAATTTCAGGGAATCCTATCCATATAGACAACAACAGTGCCATCTCTATTATAGAGAATCCTGTGCAGCACTCAAGGACCATGCACATCAACATCAGGTATCATCTGATTAGAGATAATTTTGAAAAAAGGGTTAATCAAACTAATCAAAGTTAACACTAATGAACAATATGCTGATCTGTTCACCAAAGACTTTGATGAACAGATATTTAAATATCTTATATCAGCTATTGGGATGACTAACTTTGAATAGATTTTTTTTAAACACTTAATCAACCTTATTTCTTAAAATTATGTGTCCTAAGTTGTCTATTAGATCACCCTCTTAAGCCCAGTTCTCTTAGGAAGTAAATTAAATTTTCAAATGATATTCCTTAGATTTGTGAAAATTTATTATTTTGTCTTGGCAGAACTCAAATTGCCTTAGAAAGAAATTTATTTATTTAAATCATTTAACTACTTATCAGAGTTTACCTTCGGAAGATATTCTTATCTTTCGAAGCTTAAATATGCTTATAAGTACTTAAATGCATTCAAAGAACAAATGTCTTTCGAACGCAATTAAGTCTCGGAAGATTTATTATCTAAGGATAATAATTTTCTCAGACTTAGTTCTTCCGAAGCAAAATATACGTTGGAAGAAATTTCTTTAAGTATATTTCTTCCGAAGCCAAATTTTCACAACTCTTTGAAATATATTCGAAGCAAAATTCCTTCGGAAGCTTTGCTGAAAAGCTTCCGAAGCAAAATACCTTCGAAAGATTTGAAACTTTCAAGAAAACTAACTCTTTGGGTGCTTTTTCAAAAGTGGGACCCACTTGCGAATTTCAAAGTTTATATTTTTGTCTTAACTTTGACTCAAATCCACAGCATATATCTTCTCAACGGTTCCACTTCATCTCTCTACTCTTACAAATCTTTAACCTAAATTCTCCCAAAATTCACCTTCTTCTTCCTTTCTTCATTGATAAGCTTCACCTAAATGGCCAACATCGATCGTAGAAATGACCCAAACTTCTCCATGTACCTACACAGGCAACACAATCAAGTTGCCCTGTTGCACTCTGAGAAGGATCCAAGTTTCTCCAACATGTCTAGGTACCTTTCTTCGTCTCACTACCTCACCTCCGTTACAATCGATCCTCCTCTCTATGAGGATCAGTTGCTTGAATTTTGGCGGACCTGTCAAGAGATCACCATGGATGGGGAGAGGGCACTAGTTGCTACAGTACAGGGGAGGACTGTTTTCATCACTCCGGCCATCATAAACACTCATTTGTAGCTGGATGATGAAGCAGGTGAACTGTCCTTCCCAAAATATGCTGTCAACCATTCCTTCTAGCAGATAGGCTATGAAGGTGACTTCTCAGTCAAAACCTTCAGGAAGGGAAGGTCTCATCCCAAAAAATACCTCCTCCATGTCATCATACACAGTTTATCTTACAAACATGGCGGATGGGATCAAGTTCTAGAGGACCTCTCCTTCATAGTCCATGGGATGGTACAGGGAGTCAAGTTGAGGTACTCTCAATTTGTTTACACAAATTTGCTTGCTAACTTGGACTCCTTAGAGTATTACATGTTCCCCAGGTATGTTCAACACATTCTTAACTTTGAATTGAGATCACAGTTGAGGGGGACAGGAAATATTCTTAAATTGGGACAAATGAGGCCCGCATTTTCAAAATCTTAAGAAGCCAACTGTTGGCTTCTCAGGGGTAGAAACAGCCCTTGTCCCAAAAATGTTTGAGCTCATTGCTCAGGGTGACAACCTAGTAGCACCAGCTAGTGTAGATCCCACCCCTCCACCTCTCAACCTCCTCAAACACAGCCTACCATCACCATCACCTACACTAGAAAGCGTAAACTCCCCTACACTTGCTACTGAGCAAGTGCAAGCACATATATCACAACCCATACAGGAGAAGTGGAATCTCAAGCTCCCACTTCTCCTAAGGAGCAGACCACTCCCATCCTTGAAATGATCAGTGCTAAGGTACCTCATGCTCAGCCTGATGAGCTCACAACCCCATAAACAGTCCTTAAGCCATTACTCTGAGTCTCAACACTCAAGTGATCAACCTTCTGGGGATAGCTACCATCCCCAACCTCTAGACCTTAACCGACCCATCTCCAGCCTTGACTTTTACTCTGATGAAGATTTGGGCTTCAGTGAGTACCATGAATCTCTCCTCTCTTCCCACACTCTAGGAGAGATGAGTACTCCTACTTCTACTTCTAGCCCTATATCAGCAACCCTTACTGAGGTGGATCTTCCTACTTGTTTAGGAGATCCATATGGAGAGGCTCTCACTTTTGCAGTGATTACATAACTAGACCTCAACCATGGCAACCCAGCCTATTGTACTTCTCTGGAAGTTGTCATGCGGCAAGGGAAATCCAGCAGCCAAGAACCACATGCTGGTGATGAGGAAGAAGACTTAGGTCCAATTCTCTCATCCCTTAATGATTCTTCATCTGAAGATGTGGGGAGTCTGAAACAAAGAGTGCACCTACTACAAATACATGCACTTACTTGGTTTCAAAGATAAGTCACTTGAATCTCAAGTGACTTTCTTGCTGAAAAGGGTCAATGACCAGCAACTTGAGATCACCGATCTCAAGGGCCAGTTAGTTGAGAGACCAATAAGGACAACTCAACCAGGCCCACAAGAACCTGTGATTGTTATGGATCAATCTCCCAGCTCACCTATGCAAGAGGGTGATGCTACCAAATAGGGGGAGGAAATCCTGACAGTCACAGAACCTGGGAGTTCTTCCTGAGTATGGACATAGAGGAATCACCATCCTCTCTTGCAGTTGTCCACACTCAACAACCTCCTCAAGTCAGAGATCTAGACTTGCTTTTTCAACATCTGTTTGAGGAGGGAATCCCAAGAGCAATGTCTGCCCCTTCTGAAATCCAATCATGGGTTGGGGGTATGACAGCAACAGGAAGCTCTTGTAATCTCTAGAGCTCAGGGTCAACTAGAAATTTTCAACATTTCACACCTAAGTTCTATGAGAGTACAAATCTGGTGGATCTGCCACTTGTCAACCCTAGCAACCAGACAAGCTGCCAGATTGGTGACAGGATACAAGACAGGGTGCTAGAAGAATTCAAATGGAGATCAAGATTATATAGACAGAGGCTAGCAGGTGAGGCCTTTGGTCAACTGGAAGTTGAGGTGGACCCTAAGATTAACTTCAAAGGGAAATCCTTGACTGAAGGCCCAGAGGTTGAGCCTGTGAACCTTGAGACAGGATCTCTTCTGCACCCTTTACCCTCAGTGAGGCACCAGCTGGTGATGGTGCTTCACAACCTCATCTAGCCAGGGTTTGACAGCTGAATCAAGCAATGAATGCCAAAGCTCTCTCCTCCCTGAGTCACCAAGGCCTGTGGTTGACAAAGGAAAAAGGAAGTTAACCTTAAGAAGATGGAGGAGGAGAAGAGAGAGAGGAAGAGGAAGCTGAGGGGAGAGAGTTCAAGTGGTTCCCCAAGGTTCATGGAAGCTGCAATCCAGGCTGCCCCAGGCCAAACACTCAAGAAGATGAGTTGAGGGCAGCCAGGTAAACTACCTAGGAACCAGAAACTACAATGTTGATGAACTCATCTCTCTCCCCTTAGAGGAGCTGAATGAACTAGCTGACACTGAGTTGTCAAAAGAGAGGAGGGAGGCAGAGGATGCAAAACTGCTTCTCAAAGTCAAAGAACAAAGGAGGCTAAAAAGACTCTACAAAGATGCTCCTGTCCTCTCCCCAGTTCAAGAAAGTCCTGAGCCAGAGACTGTGGCCACTGAACAACCTCAGGTAGTTAATGAAGAAGAAAGACTAAAGATGATCAACTACCTGAGTGCCATAGGTCTCTATCAGGCACCTACACTTCTTCCCTTATCACATGAGTACATAAAGTTTGAATACAACAAGCAGCTGGAAGAAACAAGCCAAAAGAGAAAGAAAGCTGCAAAGAAGAGATTAAGGGAAAAAGTTGTAAAGTCAAGAGCCATCATCCTAAAAGCCAAAAGAAGTCTGCTGACAGACAAAGGATGATGAACTTCTTGAAGCTGTATGGGTTCTCTGGAAGGAGGCTTGGTCCTATGTCTATCCACAATGGATGAGCATATTAGGGTGATCAAGCAGAAGATAAAGAAGGGAGAGCTGGTGGACTTGCATTCTCCACCAAGTCCAGCACAACCTGAAGTTGAGGTGAAGGTTGAACCTACTGAGACAACACAACCTGAACCTGGATGCATCTGAGCCAACTTCATCTGATCCACAGCAGGGTCTCCTCTCTCTCCTTCAGAACCTGTGAGAGAGGAGAACCCAACTGAGAGAGACACAACAGAACCAACTGGTACTCAAGACCCATCCTCTCAATTGAAGAAATCAGGGAGGAGAAAAAGGATGGCCAGAAGAAGATCTACTTCAAAGAAAAAGAGAAGAAAGGCATCCTCCTCCCAACCTCAGGATGAGTCAGAGCATCCTGAGGAAGTGCATGAAGATGTCTCTCAACAAACTCCAATCATAGTAGAGCCTCTTCTTTTGGAAGATAAATCTGTCCTGGACGTATGCTGAATATCCAGACAGATGGTATGTCACAAGAGATCAGGGAGAACAACATGTCTACTTCATAAATGACATGCTTGAACTTCCTTTGCATGATCTCTATGACATGAGAGGGTTCTATGTAAGCCTGAAGGATCCAGATCTAATGATGAAGAAAGGTCTGCTAAAGATCCTGATGTGAACTATCAAAATCTAAAGAACTTCTCTGTTTTTATAGGATCTGCCTAGGGGGAGTTTGTAAGGAACATCTGAAGATTAAAGGCTGATGCAACCAAGGATACCAGAACAACCAAGTCTTCCTGCATGCACCAAGGAACAAAGATGAACTAGCTTCGGAAGTTTTACACTCACAAATAAGTCTAAGTGTAAAATCTTCCGAAGCCAATAGTTCAGAAGAAGTTACTTCAGAAGTTTCACACTTATCAAAAAATTATTACAAGTGTGAAATCTTTCGAAGCCAAAGACTCATTTATTCCGAAGCCAAAGATGATGTCTTCCAAAGCTTCAAAAGACAAAGTCTTCTGAAGCCACTTTGCTGTGAAGACAGATTTCTTCCGAAGACATAGAGAAGATGCTTTTTCTAAGTTACTTTTTGATAAAGCTGATGTACTTTCCACTGCTGCTCTAAAGACTGACCTGCTAACATTAGTTGGTGAAACTTCCATACTTTATCAAACAGTAGAAAAAGTCTTTGACTGTAACTTCCCACTTTTGTTCCTGTACACTTGTCTGAATTAGATTGAGTCAGTGAGCTATGGCATGTCATAGTCACTAGTCAAAAGGCAATCTGTCTTTTGACTGTAGATTGATCTTGTTGTCTAGATTAGTCAAAATTCCAACTGTCTTTTTGTATATTGACGGTTGTAGGTTGTAGTATAAATAGTCTTCGGTTCTTGTAATTAGATATACTTTCAAACACTTGTAATAGAACAAGAGAATCAATATACAAATTCCTTGAAAACATAATCTTGTGTTCTTGTGACTTTGTTCTTGTTCTTATAGTTCTGTCTCTTTAATATTACTTGTGTTGCTTTGTATCATCAGTGAAGTTACCAGTTCCCTATTTGAGTGGTTAAGTGATCTAAGATCACTCCTCTTGTGAAGCTAAATGCAAACTTAGGTACCCTTACCGGTCCTGCAAATAGTCATTATTATATTAAAAGGGATGCATACATATGACCTTTTAATCATGAGATAAACAAATTCAATATATAATTTCATATCATATTTACATCTTTACACAAAACATATATAATAGCAACAGAGATTATTATGCATAATAACATTGAATAATTACATAATTAGTTACTTATTTGCCTTAATTAAAATACTAGATTCACACACTTCTCACGCCAAATCTACTCAATGTTTGACCCGTCTCTACAGGACTAGTGGCAAGGGAGCAATGTAATAGCTTCATAATGGATGGAGAGACTAGAACACTTAACAGATCAAATAGGTAACCACATAAATGAAACAATGAACACAAGTAAAAAACATTATGAGAACACAAGTAACTGGTTTTCAAGAATGATGTATATTGATCTCAAGTGTTTTACAAAATGTTACAATTGCTTGGTACATTAGACTAGTAGCAAGAGACACATTATACTACATCCTACAACCAACCACATTTTGAAGGCTAGCTGGAACACTAATCTAGACAACAAGATCAATTTAAAGTCAAAAGGCAGATTGCCTTTTGACTGGTGACTATGACATGTCATTGCTCACATCCTTTTCTATTAAAAAAAGGATAAATGTATAAAGTAGAAAGTTATAGACTCTAAGACCTTAATTTATAAATGATAGAAGCATGGAGATATTGATGATCAAGTATAGGGTGGTATTCACCTTGTTGTTAGTTATAGCTTAGATATTATTGTAATAGGATCTAGTTTACTTTTGTTTGTTTTGTGTTTTCTATGGCATGCGAAACTACATACGAAAATGTAGTTTCGCATTCGCACCATGCAAAACTGTATGTAAAACTAGGTCCTGTATAAATGTGTTTGTTTGTTGATTTTTGTAACTCTTGGAACATTAATGAAATACTACTTATTTGAGTTGATTGTGTTAAGCTTTTGACATATTCACCTTTTTCAATCTTTATGAATCTGTTTCTCGGTTGTTACTATAGAAACTAATTGAAAAAGGTATGGTGTGTGTTTGGGAAACTTGTGAAATCATCAGATCCTAAACTGGTTGTGTTCTGACTGAGTTTTGGTGATTTTTAGGTCATTTTTCGCAAAAAAGAGGGTTTACAGATTCATCATGCGAAACTACTATTCATCGTGCGAAACTACTCTGTGAAACTATCCCAATCAGATGATTTTTGGTTCTTGTGATTTCTTTGTGAATCTAGAATGAAAGTTCATCAGTTTGACTAGTTTCTCTAGCAAAACTACAGTCCATTTGTCTCTGAACGAAAGTTCCATAGTTTCAGACGAAACCATGGTCGACACTAGTGTCAAAACTACAGCGAAACTAGTGCCAAAATTGTTGCCAAAACTATAGGCGAAATACTGATTTGTGCATAACTGTTTGTTTTTGTTTTTCTTAAATTCCGATGATGATTGCTCTTACCCTTGCTAATCTTGAGTGAGTGGCTCCAACAGACCCCCTAAGTTAATCAATGGTGATATCTTTGGTGACTGGAAAAGATGTTTGAAAGCTTCTTCTTATACACTGATCTCACCGAATGGGAATAAATTATGAAAGGACCTCTTGTTCCTGTTTCCCTATAAGATAATATGACTATTCAAATTGTAGATCTGACAAAATATTTAGAGTGAGATATCAAGTTGATTAATTGTGATCAAAAGGCATTGGTTCTTTGACTTTTTGTTTGTCAGTAGAAATTTACAATAGATTTGGTGAATAAAAAAATGTAAAGGCTTTGTATGATACTCTATTTGAATTCTTTGATGGTAATGAAGAATTGGTCAAAGATAAAGCTACTCAAGCTAAAAAAGAATTCAATTATTTTGTTGGACAAAAGAATTAGAGTCTCACTGATCCCACTAACTATTTTCTGTCTCTTGCTAGCACTTTGAAGAAGTATGATGATAAGCTATCAAACAATGAACAAGTGACAAAGCTTTTGGACTCTTTACCACCTCAATGGACTAAGCCTTGTAATAATTGTAAAACAGTTGGAAGCAATATACATTATTCTTGAAAACCAAATACTTGTGTTCTACCTGTGTTTTTACTCTTTTTCTTATTTCATTTGCCGATTTCCTATTTGATCTGTTAAGTGTTAAACTATCCAACCTTGTGAAATTGTTGCATCTCCCTTTAACCTGTCCTGCAACTTTGTTTACGCATAGTTTGCTACCACAACTGACGAACCATTTCGAGCCGTATAATTTAAAGTATATTTTTAATAAAATGGCAATGATAACGAGAATGTAATAATACACTGCGTTCGTCTGTCTAATCCCCGATTTAGCTTGTCAGTGATTCGCGTAATGCGCGCCTAGGGACAACACTACTTTATTTAAGTTATTAATAATAGTCATTATCATATTAAAAGCGATGCATACATACGACATATTAATCATGAGACATACAAATTCAATATATAATTTCATATCATATGTAGATCTTTACACAAAACATATATAATAGCAACAGTTACGTATATTATTATGCATAATAACGTTAAATAATTTACATAATTATTTACTTATTTACCTTAATTAAAATAGTAGATTCACACACTTCTCATACTAAATCTACTATATGTTTGTTCCGCCTCTACAGGACCGATGGCAGGGGAGGAATGCAATAGCTTCACAATGGATAGAGAGACTAGATACTTAACAGATCAAATAGGGAACCAGATAAAATGAAACAATGAACACAATTAAAAAATTATAAGAACACAAGTAATTGGTTTTCAAGAATGATGTATATTGCTCTCAAGTATTTTAAAAAATGTTACAATTGCTTGGTACATTGGACTGGTAGCATGAGACACAATATACAACATCCTACAACCAGCCACACTTTAAAGGCTAGCTGGAACACTAATCTAGACAACAAGATCAATTTAATGTCAAAAGGTAGATGGCTTTTGACTGGTGACTATGATATGCCATAGCTCACATCCCTATCTATTACAAAATGATAAACGTACAAAGTAGAAAGTTACAGACTCTAAGACCTTAATCTGCAATTGATAGAAGCTTGGAGATATTGATGATCAAGTGTAGGGTGGTATTCACCTTGCCGTTAGTTATAGCTTAGATATTATTGTAATAGGATCTAGTTTACTTTTGTTTGTTTTGTGTTTTCTGTGGCATGCGAAACTACATGCAAAATTGTAGTTTCGCATTCGCACCATGCAAAACTGTATGCAAAACTAGGTCCTATATAAATGTGTTTGTTTGTTGATATTTTTGTAACTCTTAGAACATTAATGAAATACTACTGATTTGAGTTGATTGTGTATTGCTAGGAGCTTATTATTTTTATCTTTCAGCATTGTTCTTTATCATCTTTTCAAAACATATTTCAAATGGGTTTTGCTTGATTATGTTTGTTCTTGTATCATTACATGGTCCCCAAGTTATTTGAATGGTGATAAGTCGAGAATTTTAGTGTTAAAACTTCATCAAAAGCACGTTTATACGATCAATTGGACCAATATATGGTACCAAAGCCTTTGTGCTCTTGATTATTTGTGTTTTTGGTTAAGCTTTTGAAATATTCACCTTTTTCATTCTTTTTGAATCTGTTTCTCGATTGTTATCTATGGAAACTAATTGAAAAAGGTGTGGTGTGTGTTTAGGAAACTTGTGAAATCATCAGATCCTAAACTGGTTGTGTTCTGAGTGAGTTTTAGTGATTTTTGGGTCATTTTTCGCAAAAAGAGGGTTTACAGATTCATCATGTGAAACTACTGTTCATTGTGATAAACTACTCTGTGAAACTTTCCCAATCAGAAGATTTTTGGTGCTTGTGATTTCTCTGTGAATCTAGAACGAAAGTTCACCAGTTTGACTAGTTTCTCTAGCAAAACTGCTGTCCATTTGTCTCTGAACGAAAGTTCAATAGTTTCAGGCAAAACTATGGTCGACACTAGTGTCGAAACTACAGCGAAACTAGTGCCAAAATTGTTGCCAAAACTATAGGCAAAATACTGATTTGTGCATAACTGTTTGTTTTTGTTTTTCTTAAATTCCGATGATGATAGCTCTTACCCTTGCTGATCTTGAGTGAGTGGCTCCAACAGACCCCCTAAGTTAATCAATGGTGATATCTTTGGTGACTGGAAAAGATGTTTGAAAGCTTTCTTTTTGTACACTGATCACACCCAATGAGAATCTATTATGAAAGGACCTCACGTTCCTATTTCCATAGAAGATAATATGACTATTCAAATTGCATATCCAACAAAATATTCAAAGAGAGATATCAAGTTGATTGATCATGATCAAAAGGCATTTGGTGCTTTGACTTTGTGTCTGTCAGCAAAATTTTATAACAGATTTGGTGAATACAAAAGTGCAAAGGCCTTGTACCATGCTCTATGTGAATTCTATGACGGTAATGAAGAATTGGTCAAAGATAAAGCTGCTCAAGCTGAAATAGAATTCAATTCTTTTATTGGACACAAGAATGAGAGTCTCATTGATCTCACTAACTGTTTTCTGTTTGTCACCAGCACTTTGAAGAAGTATGATGAGAAGCTATCAAACAATGAACAAGTGACAAAGCTTTTGAACTCTTTACCACCTCAATGGAACTTGTAGGTGAGAATGTTGAAGCAATAAAAAGGATTTTTGGATTACAAGCTAATGGATATTATCAACAAGTTAAAGTCTTTTGAGTTAGATCTGAAATGTAAAGAGTACAACCAAGCAATGCTCCCATCTTAAGCCTACTCACAGAATGCTGCTCTTATTTCATCAAGTTCAGATTCACCAATACACCTGTCAGCCCATAGTGGGATGATCGATACATCTAACAAGTCCACCGAAAATGGATCTACATCAAAAACATCAATTTTCCATAGGTTCCATCAGAGAGTATGGATTTATTTGGCCTTTTTGTGCATAGTTATGAGGCTTTGGTAGCTGGTGACTTGAAGCATAGAGGAATGACTGCCGAAGACATGTATCAAGTAGATACTGATGATTTGGAAGAAGCTGACCTTCAATGGCAAATAGTTATGATCAATCTTCGAGCAAGAAGGTTCATGGAGAGAACAGGAAGAAAGAACTTTGGAAACCAAAACACAAAAGTCAAATTTCACGAATCAGTGCATAGATGTTTTAACTACAAATAGCTGGGGCACTTCAAAAGAGAAAGTCCGTATCACATCGTCACCAAAACAGGAACGGGGGTTACCAAGATCATTCCAATTGGTGATAAAGAAGAGAACAAGTAAAGAAAAAAATAGCTCTCCTAACCAACTTAAATTGGAGTATAGAGTTAGCCAAGACTGAAGAAGAAATCCATCATGCCCTGGTAGCTAAAATTGCAGAAGTGGTGAACATTGAAGCTGATAAGAAGAAGGAAAGTGATGTGAAAGACAACATGAAGAATGATTGTGAGAGAGAGGAGAATGATGAAGCCATAAACAAAGTGAAGAAAGAGGTGGTGAAGGGTAACACAAGGGTCTGTAATGATGAAAAAGCCCTAGCTGCTGAAAAGAAGGTCATGGATATTCCATATGAGGTAATTCAAGATATGTGATCATCTGCTTGCAAAATTCGTTTATTTGGTATTTACAAGGCGAATAAATTATTAATGGAGAAAATGAAGGTGAACTAAAAAGAAAAAAACGAGGAACTCAAAAAGAATGAAGCAAAATATTTTGGTAAATTAAATGAAGCTTTAAAAGAAAATGTTCACTTAAAAGAACCCTTTTTGAGAGAAATGTGGAAGTCAATACTTTAACTGAAAGAGTACCTTTGGCTGAATTTGAGACTATTAAACTTAAAACAAATCTTGATAAATGGACGATTTTCGGAATGAAGCAATAGAAACTCTATAGCAAAAAAAGGGGAGCTAGAATTAAAACAAGGTTAGGTTGTGGTGAAACCACCTATGTTTATCCACCTCCTAGCACCTTTTGCTATTCTCCAATGCCTACACCTCACCCTACAAATGATTTAATTGAAAAGGATACTAACAGTTTGTTTGCAGGTTTAGAAGGGGTGAATCTCAAAGAGGTTCAGGAAGATTATGATTATATAGGAAGTAGAGGTCTTGGAAGTTGTAGTTCTAGTTCTTTTGATTTCAAAAAGTCTTTTGCCGAAAATATTTCTAGTAGTATAGGTTGTAGCTTGAGTAGTTTAAATTCAAGTTGTTCTCATTCCAGAATGTCTGAATCAAATGAAGTTGATGTTTCAAATATGAATGAACAAGTTTGTGTTATCAGTTAAGGCAATGAAATTTTTCAAAATCAAATTATTTTGAAATATTCATCTCTCTCCCCATCCCCACTTTCACTCCAATTTGAGTTTCTAATCCAAATGAAACAACATCCTCATATAACTGTAAAATTCAAGAGATAAGAGAATCCATAAATCCTGACAGACCAATGGACTCAGAAAACAAATTACAGGAAGTGCACATCACTTACAATGATTATGATTATCTTATATCTAAATGTGAGGAAGAGATTATTATGGATCATGTTCCTATCCAAAAGGATAAAAGAAAATGTTTTAAATCTCATTGTTTCAAATGTGGTAAAGATGATCATGTCATTAAACACTGCCTGGAGGTTGTAAATAGGAATGTAGATAACAGATCTCCTCAAAGAACCAAGCTGGTTAAGGTTTGGGTTCTAGTGTCTAAATGATTTTCTCTAATCTATGTGCCAGGATCATTCAAGAAGGACTATCAATAGCTTTTGACATGTTGATAGTGGATGCTCCAGGCATATGACCGGATTGAAGGACCTTCTTACCAAATATCGGATAATAAACGGAGGATATGTTTATTTTGTGGGTGATAAGAAAGGAGGTAAAATGATAGGTCAAGTTGAGGTATCAAACGGTTCTTTAACCTTGGAGAAGGTAAATTTGGTGCCTGAATTGGCCTTCAATCTCCTAAGTTTATCATAAATTTGTGATAAGAATATTCCCGTGCTTTTTAACTCTAATGAATGTTTATTGCTTAAGCCTGAATTTTCAGTTTCAAATTATTTGGTGATTATACGAGCTTCGAGGAAAAATGACACATATCTACTCTATATGAACTCCAAAGAATCAACCTCTACCATGACTTGTCTCCTGTCCAAAGCTTCTCCTTTTGAGTCCTTTCTGTGGCATAGACGTTTAGGGCATGTAAATTTTAAAAATATTAACAAACTGGTTAAAAATAATCTTGTTAAAGGATTACTACAAAAGGATTTTTTGTAATTGAAAAATGCATGTCTTGTGCTAAATGAAAACAGTACAAGAAATCACATAAGCTTAAACTAGAAAACTCCATTTCTAATCCTCTTGAGTTATTACATTCTGTTTTATTTGGTCCAATAAGTGTGAAAAGTATCGCTAAGAAATCTTACTGTCTTATTGTAACAGACAATTTTTCAAGATACTCTTGGGTGAGATTTCCGTCACACAAAGGGGAGACAACAAAGGTTTTGCAAAAGCTGATTCTGACAATAGAAAACATCAGCAACAAGAAGTTTATGGCGATTAGAAGTGACAATGGAACAGAGTTTAGAAACCTGATCTTTGATTCATTTTTTGCAAGAAAAGGGATTCTCAGGCAATTTAGCGCTGCAAGAACACCTCAGCAGAACGGTGTCGCTGAAAGAAAGAATCGCACTCTCATTGAAGCAGCCAGAACTATGCTCATAGAATCTGAACTTCCAATTATTTTTTGGGCAGAAGCAGTCAACTATGCCTCTTATGTTCTAAATAGAGTGCTAATTATGAAAGGCTTGATGAAGACTCCCTATGAACTGTTTCACACGTGAAAACCATTGATTGACTTCTTTTGTCCTTTTGGCTGCTCATGCACATTGTTGAATACTCAAGCTCAAAATTCAAAGTTTGAAGCAATGTCTGATGAATGTTACTTTGTCAGATATTCTTCAACTCAAAAGGCTTATAGAATATACAAAAAACAAACAAGAATCATGCAAGAATATTTCTATGTTGATTGGTAAGAGTCAGATGCTTCCAACATTGGTTCTGATCCAGAATGGTTCTATGATTCAAACACCGTTTTCAACTCATTCAATCTACCATCCTTTTTTGATGATGACATTCCTTCGTCAAGTGATCAATCCTTTATTCCTATTTAACATCAACCAGAACCAGATCCCCAACCTCAACAAGAACCACAACCTTAACCATAAGCAGAACCACAACCTCAACCTCAACCAGACCCTCAACCTCAACTAGAACCTGAACGTCAAATCCCTTTAACACCATCATAACAGTCATAAAATCCTTTTTCTAACCCACCATCCACCTTACCTTCATCCACCTCACAACCTTCATCACCACAACCCGTTTCATCAGATTCCTCAACCCTAAACACTAACTTCAAAACCCTAAAAGACCACCCACATGATTATGTCATTGGATCAATATCTGACGATTTAAGGACTCGAAGCCAATCTGGGATAATCAATGAATGTATCTTTGCTTGTTTTCTATCTCAAATTGTTCCTAAAAATGTCGCCATGGGACTTCAAGACCCAAGCTAGGTGGAGTCAATGCAATTAGAGCTCCAACAGTTTAGAAAATTGAAGGTGTGGGAATTAGTTGATCTTCCTCCAAATAAGTATCTGTTTGGTACAAAATGGGTATTTAAGAACAAACCAGATGATTGTGGGGTAGTGATAAGAGACAAATCAAGGCTGGTTGTTCAAGGATTTGCTTAAGAAGAGGGGATTGACTACACTGAGGTATTTGCCCCAGTGGCCCAGATTGAAGCCATTCGTATCTTTCTCGCTCATGCAACTCACAAAAACTTCAAAGTCTTCCAGATGGACGTAAAGTGTGCATTCTTGTATGGAGACATTAATGAAGAGATTGTCAACCACTAGGTTTCGAAGATCCAGATTATCCTGATAAAGTCTATAAATTGGATAAATCTTTGTATGGATTACATCAAGCTCTAAGAATCTGGTAAGAAACCCTAAGACAGTATCTTCTCCGAAAAGTTTTTACAAGGGGAACTATAGATATGACTTTGTTTAAGAAGGTGGTTGACGGAGATGTGCTCATTGTGCAAGTGTATGTTGACGACATCATCTTCAGATCGACAAATAAGAGGTTGTGCAGAGATTTTGAAGAAGTGATGAAAGAACGCTTTGAAATGAACATGATGGGGGAGATGTGCTTCTTCTTAGGATTACAAGTCGAACAAAAGTCAGATGGAATTCATATCCATCAAGAGAAATAAATTTTTGAAATCCTATCGAAGTACAACATGGATGATGCTTCTCCAGAACTTACTCTGTTTTCTACACAAACCTGCTTAACTCCTGATGACAATGGAAAGTCAGTTGATGCTCACCATTATCGCTCAACGATTGGATCATTGACATGTCTCACCGCGAGCCGTCCAAATATTACATTCGCTGTGTGTTAGTGCGCTCAATGTTAAGCTAATCCAAAGTAATCTCATGCGAAAGCTATTAAATAAACTTTCCACTACATGAAGGGTTCTCTTCGATTGGATCTTTGGTACCCAAAGGGTGGAAATTTTGATCTTCATGCGTACTCTGATATTGATCATAGAGGTTTAAGCTTAATAGAAAGTCAGTTACGAGTGGATGTCAATATCTTGGAGATTGCCTTGTTTCATGGCAAAGCAAAAAGTAGACCAAAGTTTCGCTATCCACATGTTGTGTGTAATATCTTTTAAAAGCAAATTCTAGCGATTGTCTATAAATATTTAATATCATTTGAGTTAAAACGTAAAAAAATATATTTTAATGTGCTAAGGAGCTTCAAGACCCACACTTCCCCAAAGTGTCTTCCGGTTCAAAAGTGCAATTTCTTTAGTTGCATTTAAATAGAAATTTCAGGGGAGAATAGACAGGCTTTAAAATTCGCTTTTTAATTATTTCATGTATATAACATCTTATCTTTGTATTCTATGGGATTCAAAAAGCTTGGATAGTGTCTGAAGGAGGTCAGAGATTTTGTGACTTAACTGAGATTCAACACTCAGTGATAAGGATCATTACCCTATGATCTCGGCGTGCACAAAGTTACAAGTCTTGTCAAAAAAATTAGGTTGAGAGTGGCTGATATCTGTTTTGATCCTGTATTATCAAATTTCCATCATTCTTAAGCCATGAATAAATTATGTGCCCATCTCCTCTTCTATGCGTAAATATTGACCTGGAGTGATGATCTTCTCTGTTATACATGACTATAGACCTGAAGCTCTCATCAACACACTCAAATGATCATCTCCTATGTTATACGTGAGTATAGACCTGGAGCTCTCATTATCCATCCATCGATCATGTCATAATATCTCAATGGATGTCAAATGTTCTGTATCTATGTCCATCTCAGAAGAATTCAAGCAGATCAATGATTACACTCAATAAACCATGATGATGAGATGAGTTCATTGCCGAATGACTTTGGGAACCAAGTTACTTGAGCGTTCTTAAACAAACCCAAAGCATGATAAAATCAGTTACAAGTCACCTGTTGAAAAGAATACAACATAGGCTTAAATGGACAAGTATATTGGCAATCCCGCCAATCGTTGATTCTCTAGACGATTTCCTGAAAAAGCGTGTATGATATCCTTTTCGTTGTTTTATTTTATTTTATTTTATTTCTTAATTTTCAATTTTCTTTTGCTATGTGTTTTTATTTTAAGTTTGTCTCGTGGGTGGAGAAGTCATTTTTTACATCAAAGTGTATATCCTTGTGAAACTATTGCTTCGTCAAGCAAAACTATTGTTTCAATCACTGGCATAGCGTGCAAAACTATAGCTTCGCTGGGAATGTCGCTGGACACAAGTTTTGACCATGTACCAGCGAAACTATAGTTTTGGCATATGCAAAACTGTGTGGTATAAATATATGTTTCGTCCATAGTTTCACATTATGCGAAAGAACCTTTTTTTTGAAATAAACCGACATCCTTTCTATTGTGGAATCAAAATCATCATTTGAGCCGTTATTTCCTTGTTCCAACCGATAAAATCGACTTTTAACCAGTTTCAAACCATGGAAAAGTGTTTTGAATGGATTTTGTGACAAAATTCGATCTACAATTTTCGGGTTTCGCACAGTCATTGTGCGAAACTAAGGTGTCTTCGTGCGAAACTGAACGAAAGTTCACTAATCCAAGCGAAACTGTCTAGTCATGCTGCCTGCATGCATTGAACAATTTTGGCCAAATCATGAGACTCTATAGTTTCATAGTCCTTGCGAAACTATACGTTCGCTATGCGAAAGTACCTGCGATTCTGATTTTTAGTTTTGAACAGTTTCGCCAGGCTTGTGTTAAACTATAGTTTCGTACCTTCTGCGAAACTATAGGTACGAAACTATAGTTTCTCATTGCAAAACTTGTTGCAAAACTAATTGAAATTTATTTTTTTAAATATTTTTATTATTAAGTGTTTAATTAACACGGTTGGACTAACAAACATTCGGTTTCACCTACAGATCCTATGGGAAGCTTAAAATCTGATCTGAGATCAAACATGGTGGCATATCTGAACGATAGAGACACAAAGACTACTAGTTTTCAAGATGCTATCTCCTGGTTGAAAAGGTCTCATATTCACCGTGTAATCTTTCATTCTCTAGTAATAGATGAAAGGCAGATCAGAGACTTTTGGAGAATAGGTGATTATGATTCCAAGGCAAAGATCATCAAAGCGACTGTTCTCGGGGAGCTGATTGAGATCCCAGTTGAAATGGTGGCTAAGGCTTTGTGGCTAGAAGGTGGTATGGGTGAAGATGTAGAGAATTTCTACTCTAAAGTTATTACAGCATTCAGAGTAATTGGATACAAGGGAACCAATTTGAAGAAAAGGAAGAAGATCAAGAAGACATATCTATCTAAGGAATGGAGGTTCATTGCGCACATTTTCATCAGCTGCTTGGATCACCGAAAGGGTGGATCTGATGGGCTAAATCTAATGTGGTCCACAGCTATGATCATGTTTTGTAGAGGACAAAAGTCAAACATTGCCCAGACTATTCATGATTATCTGGTGGAGAACATAATGGCTTTAAAAAATGATAAGTGGCTTTTATATCCAATATTCATTTTGATCATTCTCAATTATTTGAAGCCAAACATACCAAAACTTGGAGATGAGCTAAAGTTGACTCCTATGAACTCGAGAATATTTGCTGACTGTGCTGCTTCCAGGCATGATTTTTTGAAAAAATTACATACTTGCTGGAGAACATGTATACTATGGATAGATGGAACTATATCCAGACCCTGATCCCTTTAGAAGAACAGAGTGTAGCTGCAAGTGGAGGAATGGAAGAAATATACAAAAGAGATTGAGATGACGTTTGAAGAGCAATTGGATGAAATAGAGGAAGCATTGAGGAAGAAAAGGAAGCAAAAGGGTGGATAGAAATCACTTCCCAAGTCAGAGTTGATTCTCCTGGACGGGAAAGGAGAAGTAAAGGCAAGCAGCTAGTAAATCTAGAGACTAGGCTTGCAGGAGATGTTAGGAGATAAAGAAAGGACTTTAGATTTAAACTTGATGAGGATGTGATTAGGAATGTTAAGACATCTTATTAAACAAACTAAGCATGATCAAGACTAAACTGATAAACTTTGAAGAGAGAGAGAGAGGTAGAGGGAAAGGGAGATGGGTTAAATGAAGAAGATGATGCTAAGCCAACAAGATTCGATTAGAAGATTGCTACAAGAAGTAAGCAAGTTGAGAAAAGGAGTTGGTGTTGCTAATGTACCAACTGATGAGGAAATTTGGGATATGACTGACACATCTCAGTATACATTCATACACAAGTCATCTAAAGCTGGTGGTAGTGGTGTTGGTGGATTTGGAGCAGGTGGAGGTGATGTTGGTGTTGAAACTATTCAACCTGAGAGAAATAGTAGAGATGGTGATATAGGAGGAAGTGGTGAAGGAGATGTTGGAGGAAATATTAATAAGGTGATTGAGGCTGGATTTATAGATTTGGGGCTGGATATAGATACTTATCTTACCAGAAATGAAGTGATCATGGAGGAGAGAGCAAGAGGTGAAGAGAGAATTGTAGAGCTCAATTTAATAGATGAAGAGGAGGAGGCTGAAGAACAACCTATGGACTATGATTATGAGCTACAATTCTATGAAGTGGAAGAGAGACCAATGACATACATGGCTCAGTGGAGTTTAGCTTAAGGAGTCATAATTGAGATGGAGAAAGAGGATTGGTTCACAAAGATGGAAGAACCAGAAAAGCTAACCCCACTCTTTCAAAATATCAGAGAACCAGGAAAGAATCTGATATGAAGATCGTGAGTTAGAAGTACAATCCTGGTTTAAAGATGTTTAAGATAAATAGGCGTGGAGGGGGAATCTCATATATATACAAGAGGAAGGCATTTAAGACTGTTCCTAGGTGGGATTTGAGAAGACTAGCAGAGATTCCCCTGCTAAATTCTGGTTTAAGCGAACATGCCATAATGCTAGAACATGAGATTTGCCAGGGCAATCAAGACAATTTTTCTTCTTTTGGATACATGAAAACAGAGAGAAGGAGGTCAAAGAAAGATTTAGATTGGGAAACAGGAAAGGGGAAGATAGTGATAAGAATGAAGCCTACAAAGACCGTGAATCGGGTGAGGGTACCGGATCAGCAACTTCAAGACTACAGAAGTTTGAGAAATGGTTTTACGATAACCAATCTGGAGTGGCGGTAGTGCAGGTGAAGGACGGAAACAAAATACGGTTGTTTGATCCAATGGAGGTATCCTTATTTAGTGATGATGATCTGAAGGTATTATTTGAAAATCAGATTAAGTGTGGTGCGGGAGAAGAGACAAAGGCAGAGGCTAGCTTGTTTACGAGAGTGGCCAACAAAGCAAGGGAGTTAGATCGGAGATCAAGCAGCTCGAAAAGAGTGTGAAGGAACATGACAATCGGGAATCAAAAGTGAGGGAGTTGGCTAGGATGTTCGACATAGCATAAGCAGAAGCTAACCCAGAAGAATCGGCAGGTGAATACCCCCCTAAGGGGAGTATTGATGATCAAGTATAGGGTGGTATTCACCTTGCCATTAGTTATAGCTTAGATATTATTGTAATAGGATCTATTTTACTTTTGTTAGTTTTATGTTTTTTATGGCATGCGAAACTGTAGTTTCGCTCGGTAGCTTAACACAGTCACACAGCATGACAGTTTCGCACCATGCGAAACTATGTCCTGTATATATATGTTTGTTTGTTGATCTTTTTGTATCTCTTGGATACTGATTTGAGTTGATTATGTATTGTTGAGAGCTTGTTATTGTTATTTTTTAGCATTGTTCTTATCATCTTACCAAAACATATTTCAAAGGGTTTTGCTTGATTATGTTTGTTCTTGTATCATTACTTGGTCCCCAAGTTATTTGAATAGTGATAACTTGAGGATTCTGGTGTTAAAACTTCATCAAAAACACGTTTATATGATCATTTGGACCAACAAATATCACCAACTTGTATTAGTTGGTGAGTATTCATAGATGGCAGCAGAAAGTAGTTCAACTTTTATCAAAAGCATGTCAGAGAAAGCATGTTTTCTCTGTGTTCAGAAGAAATCAGTCTTTTGGCATCGGATGTCTTTGTCTTGAAGCTTTGGAAGACTTCATCTTTGGCTTTGAAATAAATGGTCTTTTGGCTTTGGAAGCTTTCATACTTAGTAACTCTCATTGACTTGTTATCAAATATTCCAAAGTAACTTCTTTTGTACTTCAGTTGTGCATGCTACGAGAACTTTGGCTGTATCATCCTCTAAATATAACTCTTACAAACTCCCCCAAGGCTGATGCTACCAAAACATGAGGATGACTTTGAGTCTTGATCTTCATTATTGACATCCTCATCAGAATCAGGACTATTCCCTTCTTCATCAGTTGGTTTGGATTTCTCAGACTCTCAAAGTATCTCCTCATGATCTCTAGTGACATACCATCTGACTGGGTTTGTAGCAAAGGCCCAGGACAAGATGGGTCTTTTCAGCAGCAAGAGGCTCTACTTGAAGTGGAGTTGGTTGAGCAGCCTCTTCTTGATCACCCTCAGGATGTTTTGACCCATCCTAAGGTGCAGAGGTGGATGCATTGGACTTCTTCTTCTTCTTCTTGTCCCTTTTTATGGCCATCCTCTTCCTCTTTCTATATTTTACCTGAGGAAGTTGGTCTTGAGTACCATATGTTCCTTCTTTCTCCTTCTCAGTTGGGTCCTTTTCCTTCACAGGTTTAGAAGGAGAAGGATCGGGACCCTGCTGTGTCTCAGAAATTAAAGCTAGCTGAGATACAGCACTAGGTCCAGGTAGTGTTGTCTTTTGGGGTTCAACCTTGACCTCAGCTTTAGATGTAGCCTAACTTGGTGGAGAATGCAAGTCTACCAGCTCACCTTTCTTAATCATCTGCTTAATCACTATGATGTGCTCATCCATAATAAATAGAGACATTGGACCAAGTCTCCTTTTGAAGAACCCATACAGTTTCAAGAAGCTCACCATCTTTAGTCTGTCTGCAGACTTCTTCTGATGGTAGCATCACCCACTTGCATAAGTAAGCTAAGGGTTAGGTCCACCACATCCACAGGTTCTTGTGACCCTGGTTGAGTTTGCCTGGCAGGTCTCCCAGCTAACTTTCCCTTAAGATCGATGATCTCAAGTTGCTGATCAATGACTTGCTTTTGCAAGTTAGCCACCTGATATTCTAGGTGACTTACCTTTGAAACTAAATAGGTGCATGTTTTGGATAGTTTTTGCACCTTTAGTTACAGACTCCACTTATCTTCATCAGAAGAATCATGGGGGATGAGAGGACATAATCAAAGTAATCTCCCTCACCACCAGCTTATGGTTCTTGGCTGCTGAATTTCCCCTTATCCATGACAGCTTTAAGAGAAGCGTCAAGGGGCTGGGTTGCCGTGATTGAGATCTTAATGATGTAATCAGTTGCAAACGTGAGAGCCTTTTCCATATGGACTTCCTGAACATGTTCAGGTAAGTCCACCTCAGTTAGGGGTAAATGATGTGGGCTAGATATGGGTGTTTCAGGAGCACTCATCTTTCCTAGGGCAGGGGAGGAGAATAAAGGCTCATGGTACTCACTAAAACCCATATCCTTATCACTATAGAATTGGAGGTCAAGCATTGGTTGGTTTAAGTCTAACGACTGGGGATGGTAGCTATCTATTGAAGGCTGGTCACCTGAGTTTTGAGACTCAGAGTGAAGGCTTTTGGCTTGGGTAATGAGCTCATCAGGCTGAGCATGAGGAACCTTAACACTGATCAATAAAGTATGGAGTGGTTTACTCATCAGAGGAAGTGGGAGCTCTTAGTTCCACTTCCTCCTACATGGGTGAGTGTGTGGGGGCCTGCTCAATCTGAATAGACAGAGCTGGGGTTTGTTTTTAATTTCTTGAGTATATGAGGGTTATTTGGGGCTATGTGGGTGGTGTAGTTGTAGAAGGTGTTGGCTCAACATTGACTAGTGCTTTCATGTTGTCACCTTAAACAATGAGCTTTAACAAGTTTGGGACCAGGGTTGTTTCTACCCCAGAGAAGCCGCAGTGGTCTTTCTCATGATTTTAAAGATGTCGGGCTTCATATTTCTGAATTTAAAAGTAGCACTTGTTCCCCTTAATTGTGAGCCCACTTCACAGTTAAGAATGTGCTGGACATATCTAAGGAACATGTACTACTCTAAGGAGTCCAAGTTTGTAAGCAAATTTATGTAAACAAACTAGGAGTACTTGAACTTGATCCCTTGAACCATTCTGTGAACTATGTACGATAAGTCCTCAAGAATCTGGTCCCATCCTCCTCCCTGTTTGTTAGATAATGAGTGAATAATAACATGAAGGAGGTACTTCCACTAGTAAGAGACCTTACTTTTGTTGAAAGTTTTGACGGTGAAGTCCACTTCATAGCCCATCTGCCTGAATGATTCATTCACAGTAGATTTGGGAAAAGATAGCTCACCTTCTTCATCATCGAGCCTTAGATGAGTGTTAATTGTCACTGGGGTGATGAACACTGTCTTCCCGATCACTGATGCAGACAGTGCCTTCTGACCATCCAAGATCACCTCTTGGCAGGTCCTCCAAAACTCCAGCAGTTGTTCTTCATAAAGTCGAGGGTCGATTGTAAGTATGGTGAGGTAGGTTGATTGAGCAAGAAAACGGAAAACATTTGAGAAACTAGGATCTTTCTCGGATGTCAACGGAACAACTTAGTTATGTTGCCTATGAAGGTGCATGGAAAAATCTGGCTGGTTTTGGGGTTCAGGGTTGGCCATTTGAAAAAGGTAGTTATCTTCAAAGTAAAAATTCTTCTGAAGGTAATTTGTCTTCAGACGTTTTAAGAAAGCTTCCGAAGCCAATTTGACATTGGAAGATTTTCCTTAGTTTAACAAGAATTGCTTTCAAAAGAAAAAATACTTCGAGTAATTTTACTTCGTACACAAATTTGGTTTCAGAAGATATTAGACTTTCGAAGTTTTATTCAAAAGAAGAATAAAGCTTCCAAGACTTAATTGCTTTTGGAAGAAAATTGTTCTTCAAAACGTATAAATACTTAAAAGCATATTTAAGCTTCGAAAGATATATCAGATGTTCTTTCGAAGGTAAATTTCTTACTAAGTAGTTATTAGGTTTGAAGACATAACTTTCTTCCAAAGACAACTTAATGTCTTTCGAAAATAAATATCTTCAATTCTCAATATTCTAAGGAATATCAAAAAATTATTTTCTTCCAAGGTAAGCAGGACTTATATAAATGATGATATAGACAACTTTAAAGACATGCATATTTGGAAAAAATAATCTTAAACTTAATTTAATAAAATCTACCAAAAGTTAATCATCCCAATAGCTGATACAAGATACTTATATCTCTATTTATCAAAAGCTTTTATGAATTCATCAGCATATTGTTCATTTGTGTTAACTTTGACTAGTTTTATAAATCCATTTTCAAAATTATATCTTATCGAATGATACCTGATATTGATGTGCTTTGTCCTTGAGTGATGCAGAGGATTTTTTTGATAGAGATAACATTATTGTTGTCTATTTGGATAAGAGTCTCCTTGAAGTTGAATCCATAGTCTAGCATCTGATTCTAAATCCAAAGCACTTGAGCACCGCAGCTTGCAACAGTATTGTAGTCAGCTTCAGTAGTTGACGTAGATACACGGGATTGTTTCTTGCATTGCTATAAGACTATCCTTCCACCAAGGAATTGAAATCCCTCTTATGTAGACTTTGCAGTCATGTTACAGCCACCATAGTCACTATTTGTATATGCATACAGATTGAAGTCAAAATTCTTTGGATACCAAAGTCCTAGCTTAGGAGCTCCTTAGAGGTATCTAAAAATCCTCTTGATAGCAACCAGGGGTGACATCTTAGGGTTGGCTTGATATATTGCACAAATGCATATGGCAAACATGATATTAGGCTTGCTGGCTCTGAGGTACATGGGAGACCTAATCATAGCCCTATAGAGATTTTCATCAACACTTCCCCCACAAGATCAGGTCTTAGGGAGTGGTTTCTGGCTATGGGTTTCTTAGCAACCTTGCACTCAGTCAGATGAAATTTGGTTAGTATGTCTTGCACATACTTTCACTGGTTTATGAAGATGCCATTCTCAACCTGCCTCACTTGAATTCCTAGAATGAGATTAAGTTCCCCCATTCCACTCATTTCAAATCTATTCTTCATCAGCTTCTGAAGTCTTTGCAGAGCTTTGGATTAGTTGACCTAAAGAAAATGTCATCTATATAAACATAAACCAGCATAATGTCATTTCCTGTTCCTTTGATAAAGAGTGTGGTATCAATAGTACCTCTCTTGTGGCCATGTTGGACAATGTACTATAACAGGGTCTCATACGACTTCCTTGGAGCTTGATGTTGCCTATAAAGAGCTTTGTCAAGATTGCAGACATAATCAAGATGATGTGGGTCTGCAAAGTCAGGTGGTTGTTTGACATATAATTGTTCATCTATCACTCCATATAAAAATGCACACTTGACATTAAGTTGGTAGATCTTGAAATCCTTGGATGAAGCAAAAGCAAGGAATATCCTAACAGCTTCATGTCTTGCCATGGGAGCAAAGACATCTGTGTAGTCAATCCCTTCTTCTTGAGTGTATCCTTGAACAACTGGTCTTGCCTTGTTCTTGATGACAAGCCCCCTATCATCCTTTTTATTCCAAAAACCCACTTGGTACCTATTGGTGTCTTCCTATGAGGAACAGGGCATAGGTTCCAAACCTTTTATCTCCTAAATTGTAGCAGCTCCTCCTGCATTGCTTGAATCTAGCTTCCATCTTTCAAAACCTCATCAACTTTCTTTGGCTCAATATTGGACAAGAAGCAAGAGTGCAGACAAACATTTTTGTCAAGGGTTTATCCACTTGTTCTTACCCCAGTCTCAACATTTCCAATGATGTTTTTGGTGGGATGGGACTTGTGGCTTCTCGATTGAGGAATCACAGTAAGTTGGTTAGACAGATCTAAATTAGTGAAATTCAAATCTAGTGATTGAGTGACACCCACCACATCAGCAACTTTAACAAGAGAAACTTTATCCAATGAGTGTGTGCCATCATTGATGTTGTCTTCATTAGAGAGGTTGTCAGCATCATGAAATTCTTGATCACTCTTACCATCTCCGACTCCTCCTACATTGGAAACCCCTTCATTAGAGGTTTATGCCTAAGTGCTAGAATTTATAGGCACCTCAGATGTATTAGCCGAAGAGTTTATCATGGTTGTGCTGACAAGATGTCCAACTGTAGGGTTTGTTCCCACTGGAGCTGAAGAGGTTCTATCACTTGGTCTTCTCAACTCATATCATGGGTCTAGATCCCCTATCGATGTGTTACCTATAGATCCTGAAACATCTCAACGAGATTTGTTAAAACAGTTAGTAACTAAATCAAGATCAAATAGCCAATTAGGACCAGAACCTTTTACACTAGGAGTATGTTTATTAAATGCCATATTGGCTGACTCCGCAACTACTCTAGTTCTGAGATTGTATACCCTATAAGCATTAGCTTGAGAAGAGTATCCAATTAAATATCCATCATCTGATTTTTTAGCAAATTAGGCTATACAATCTTTGGTATTCAAGATGGTGCATGGACATCCAAATGACCTGAGGAGCCAATGAAAGGTCTCCTTTTATGCCACAGTTTATAAGGAGTCTAACCATGAGTTTTGACTACTAAAACCCTATTCTGCACATAGCAGGCAGTGTTGACTGCCTTTGTTCAAAAGGTGATGGGTAGTTTAGTGTCAGAGAGCACAGTCCTTGCAGCCTCATTAAGTGTACCATTTCTCATCTCAGCAACACCATTTTGCTGATGGGTTCTAGCAGCACTATGTTGTCTTGTAATACCCTTTTCGCAAAATGTATCAAGGATTTGAATTTAGTTCCTTGGTCACATCTTATGATCTTGACCTTGTGATCATATTGATTCCCAATTTTCAGAATGAAGTTCTTCAATTTTCAGGAGTCTCATCCTTATTTCTACGAAACAAGACCCAGGTATATCTTGTGAAGTCATCTGTGATCACTAGGCAATATGAAGTTCTTCCTAAACTCATTACACTAGTGGGGCCAAAGAAATCCATATGTAATAAGTGTACGGGATTATGATGGAGTTCGTTTCCTTTGGTTTGTGAGAAACTTTGTGTTGCTTTCCTTTCAGACATGCAACACAATGGCCATCACTTGTAAACTCTTTCTTTTGCATTCCAGTTACCAAATCATCTTTCATTAGTTTATTCCTATTCTTAATGTTTGCATGGAACATTCTTTTATGCCAGAGGAAAGACTCATAACTATTGGCCTTAGATAGAAAGCAAGAAACTTCTCCTGATGGGGAGGTTTCCTACAAATCCATCTTGTACATGTTCCTTTTCCTGGGGGCTCTGAGCAAGATATGCTCTTGAGGAATGACCACCTTGAGCTTAATAGCAATACATTCATGCTCAATGAAGAGCATGTTATGTCTATGGTCATAAAATTAGGATACACTTAAGAGATTGTACCCAAGCTCCTTGACAAAGTTTACATTTTTAATGCTGAGCTTACCATTTATGACTCTGCCCCTTCCTGTGATGTAACCACCTGATTCTCCTCCATAAGCAACTAGCCCTCGATCAATTTTCTCATTGTTCTAAAGTAAAGAGCCATTGCATGGCATGTGCCTGGAACAGTCCCTATCAATGATCCATACATTTCCCTTCATCTTAAAATATTTCTACCCAAAAAGAGATGGTTAGTTACATTTGGCAACCCAAGCCTTATTGGTCTTGGGCTCATCAAAGTGAACTAAAGATAGTTCAATAATTATTGATCCTATATGCAAGTTTTGAGGATCATTTTGTATTGTTGATGAAGAACTTTTAGTCACGTGGCCTTCCTTTATCTTCCACACCATCTTTGGAAGATTTGCCTTCAAAGCTTCGAAAGTTTTGATAACTTCAGAAGTTTTGGAAACTGAACCTTTGGAAGCTTTTGCATCCACTATAGCAGACTTTAGTACTTTGGAAAAATTCCTTTCTTCCTACACCAAATTTTCTTTTGAAGGAAAATTTTCGCCTATCCTTTTCTTGTTCACTTTGGAGTTTCCAAAGGAAAGTGATTTTCCTTCCGAAGCTGTCTTCTTTTTCTTTCTCTCAAAAGTCTTCTTATTTGTCATATGGATGGTACTCTTAGGATTGTAGATGTAATCCTTAGCAAAGTGAGTAACATCACCACACATGATGCATTCAACTTGCATATTTCTAGGAGTCTTTTTCTGAGGAGAAGATTAAGCATGATCTCTTTCCACTTCCTTCTTCATCTTGATAGATGATACAACAGGCTTCTGTGGGTGAGGCATGCTCTTGGAACTGGATGGTTCAGGATGTACAGCAGTGCTACACATTTGATCATTCTTCTTCTCTTCACCAGGATGGTTTGAACCTAAACTAGGACCCCTGGTACGAGAGTTCATAGTTGAGTCTTCAGTCTTTACCATCTCATACCCAACAGAATATAGACTTATTTTTTCTTGTAATTGAAAGTGGCATTGATCTCTTGAGCTTTCTTTGATTTTCTTTTGGCTGCCCTGATCAAGTTCTTCCTCATTGACTTGGCCATCGTTCCTTCTTTCTTCTCTCTAGGAGAATATTGACCCTTCTTAGGATAACCCTTTTCACTCACTTTAGGTTCATCCTTCACTATCTCCTCGTCATCTTTATCCTCTTCTTGGATAGGATCAATAACGGGCAGCTCATCTTGACTAGTTCCACACCTTGGAGATCATACAGATAGTAATGTGTGTGGAGGAGCTATCTTACTTGAACCCAATCCCTGCCTGTTCTAATAAAAAATCTTTGCATGCAAAGATGAGGATATAATGTTCTTGAAGGTTTCCTCTTCAAGAACTCACTTTTATGCCATGGCTTTGTAGATCACAAGCTCAGCCTGGCATTCAACTAACTTGGTTATGCGATCTTTGATATGAGTCCTGTAAATTGTGTGCACATGCTTAAGAGTAGAAATTATTTTCTATTAATCTTCTATTTTAAGTTTATATTCATTTTCTATTCTTTTGAGGTCAGCTTTTAAAATGTTCAAGGACTGAAGGTCAGATCTCACTTTCAGGTTATAGGACCTATACATGTTAAATTTAGCAATGCATTCAGGTGTGCAAAGATGTTCTAATACCTTGGCTAATTCATGGTCAGCCATCAGTGCTTGATTTTGAGAATCATTTTTTACTTGAAAGCTCTAGTCAAAGCCTCCCTCTTCAACATCAACAATATCTTGTTGTTTTGGTTGACTTTGCTTCTTAGATCTGGGACCTACATTAGTGTAGTTTGGTTTGGATTGTGATTGGCCACCATTTTTCCTTGGAGCCTTGCATTCCCTTTAGGTTACAGTTGTAACACTTCACCTTGCTTTTATCCAGTCCAAACTTTCCACTAGTTACATTGCTGGGAAACTTTCTTCCGGTTCTCTTGTAGAACTTCTTGGCTCTATGAGTAAGAAGAGCCATTTACTGGACTATCTCCATATACTCCAAGTCATCTGGATGGACACAATTCAAGTCTTCAAGAGTGAAAAGAAAGTTGCCACAACTTTCATCAGGAGACACAAAGGCTTGTGATAAGCTTGTCTCTTGGAATGGGCTTCCTTGGATGTAGCTCTCCCTTGGTGTCTATGGGAAGGTGATGAAAGGGCCATTTTGTTAGTTGTTAGGAAAGCAGATAAGATGATGTTATGGTTCTCTACTATCCCTTTCAATCACATGGAGGGCTGAACTCTGTTGATTGCTGGAAGATTTGCTGGATGGATTTTACATGTTAATCTTCATCTGGTAACGACTAAGGATACCATACAACTCTATAAGAGTAAGGGTGGAGAGGTTTTTAGTTTTTTTAGTGGCCATACAGTAGTGAGTCCATTATCTGGGAAGATAGAACAAAAACTTCCTCACAATGTCCCTATTCACATGTTTTACTCCAACATCCATCAAAGTATCTACAATATAAACATACCAAAAGTATTGTTGAGTCATAGTTTCGCCTGACTTGCAGGTGAAGTTCTAACATTGTTGCTTCATGAGGTCCTTCTTGTTTTCTTTAGCCTCATCAGACCCCTCATACATGAGCTTTAGTGCATCCCAGAGTTGCTTTGCAGTTCTGCATTTCTTGAAGCCTCTATATATGGAGTTGGGAACAACAGTTTGGAGAGCGGTCGTGGCCATATGATCTCTGTCAATCTTCATCCAATCGTCCTCAAAATAGTCAGCAACTTTCTTTGAAATCATCCTACCCCCAACAGTAGTTGAAGTGGTGCTTGGGATGAGAGGTCCTGTGATAACAGATCTTCATATCCTGCTGTCTTGAGACTTGATGTAGCCTTCCATTCTTTGGCACCATGTATCAAAGTTATAAGGAGTGATCAGTGGAGATTTTGTCATGGTAATGGTTTCCATATCAGCCTTTGAGAGAGCTACCATTAGAGCTGGTATGTGTTTCTTGAAACTGAAAGGATTAAAGATGGTGAGATCTTACAATCAAGAGCCTAAAAAGCTCTGATACCAACTGCAGGACGGATGGTAGGGCAGCAATGCAGTAGTTTCAAAATGGATGGAGAGACTAGAACACTTAATAGTGTTGGGTTCAATAATTGATAAACTAAAGCTTTCCAAACCATAATCAAAGCCAACTGAAGATCTCATTGTACAAGTTGAGAGGCCAAGTTGATAAGCAAAACAAAACAAACGTAAGACAAAGTCAACACGAAAAAGTCAACATCAAGACCACAAGAAAATTCAAAATTAGGTCATGATGTAAAAACATTATAAATCGAACCACTAGTGCTACTTTGTAATGTGTGGTTATTACAAAGTGTGTGAGAGCTGGTAGTTCTTAAGTGTGTGTTTTTCATGGTGTAAATCACCACCCAAGGAGAATTTCTCTCCTTTGGGTGGGTTTGATGTTCATCCATCTTTGTATATGTTTCTTCATTGTAATTTGTTATTCAACATCAATGAAATCATAACATTATACATTACACACACGTCCTTGTTCTTCGATTCACACACTTTCACCCGTCTTTAATTTTGAATTTTCGGATCTGAAACTGATGAATCCTAATTATTGAGCCATCAGTAGATGAACAAACAAAGAAATCATAATATTATACATTTCTCTCCTTGGAAGAAGGAGAAACTGAAGATGAACAAACAAAGAAACATGATGACATGAGGAGTCCATCAATTATTGAGCCATCTGTAGAAAGCATGATTGAAAAAGCAAAGTCTGATGATCTCATGATTTATGCCATGTATCTGATAAATCATGGCTATGATGCTGACATTGTGTTTAACATGACATACAAGGAGATTGTTGAGGAGGTAAAGAAGATGGAAAAGCTGCTAGATCCTACATATGTAATAGAATATGAGAAAAAAAAAGAGACTGAAAAGCCAACATCCTCTATCCTCAAAACATCAAAGAAAGATAACCAACAGTTTGTTTTTCCTGATCCCTATAACATGTCAGATAGGGAAATGAAGGATTATCTCAACAAACAGGGATTTACAAAAAGAAAGTTAGGAAACATGAAGACTAATTCACTTCGGGCTGCTATGTTAAGAATGATTAATGAAAAGAAAGATAGAATGAAAGCAATTAAAGAAGAAGTAATTGCCCAAAAGCCCAGAACAAGATCTTCTGCACAAGATGTACAATTGACTACAAAAGAAAAAGATGTTCTGGCCCCATTCTACACAAAACCCAGAGTGGTTCATTGAACCTTCACAACTGAAACTTCAAGAGGGTTTAACCACTGCTGAGATGATTAGAGGGGTATCTAATCCCAAAGGAAAAACAGATATCAAAATCATTGCCTAGAAGTATGATAGCAGCTGGAATATGTTCATGGTCAAGAGAATCTCAGGCCTGGTGCAATTCTTTACAGAATATACAGCCTTAGTCAATGCCATGAAGGTCCATGAGTTAAAAGAATTGGCTGAGTTAGATCTAATCAACTGTGATGGAATGTATAGGGGTTATGAATTTGAGGATATTCTGAAGATGTTTAAGAGAACCAACAACTTCAAGTCTCTAAAAGCCATCTGTACTAGAAAAGACAAGTCTTTCAGAAATCCCCTTGAACAAAGAAGAAAGAGAGAGGCAGAAGAGGTAGTGTTCCCTGAGCTGCATGTGAAACCAACAGAATCATTGAAATGAAAAATGATTGCTGGAACTCACAAAACCAAACCAATTTCCAATGTGTACTATGATGAAGAATCCTACGAGTTGGTGATTGAGAGAAAGTGGGAAGGAAAAGAAGCCCCAGAGATCAGAATTTTCAGCTGTTATGAGGTCAGACTGCTAGATGAGTCTTGCATACACTATATCTTCACAAGACACTTCAGAGCCCTCAAAAATAAAGCTACTGAAGATGATCTGGAGTTTATGTTAAAGTGTGTTAAGATCTTGAAGTTGGCATTTGACAGAATTAACAACAAAAGGGAACAAAGGAAGAAGAGAAAGGTGCCAATGCAGATGGGCAATATTGTCAAGTTGGAAGTTGATGCTGATTGTTCACTGGTGATTCATAGAGATGGTCATCTTTTATTTCAGTTTGGGAACCCATCTCTTTGAAACAAATACCCATTGCTGCTATTCATACAATGAGTGAGATGAAGATTCATGTGCTAAGTAGAGAAAAAATGAAGGAAGCTAGGGATTTTTCAAACATGATAAAGGCAATCCTCAATCCTTCCCTTGCAGAACCTGAGGTACATCATGAAGATGCTACAACAATCTCTCCAACAACAGTCCAACAGAAGACATCACATCAAGACCGACCAGAATCTTCACAACCACCACCACCATCACACTCTTGAGGAACCTAGGCAGTATAATCCTTAGGGGAGTATTGTTAGACCCTGAAAGGATCATACTTGCCAACTCAAGAAGTGGTTGGAGGTTGTTCTGGTTGGAGAACACAGAAGACATCATCAACAGAAGACAACAGAAGAAAAGAAAAGACTAAGTATAGAGCACCCGCATTTGTTAATGCGGATGACTAGTGAACAAATGCAGACAAGTGTTTGCGGATCAAGACAACTAATGCTGAACAGAAGTGTTCATCCGCATTAGTCCATGTGGATGAACTGAAGAAATGCTGACAAGAAGTGTTCACCCGCATTAGTCCATGCGGATGAACAACAGTAAATGCTCATGAGATTTGTTCACCCGTATGAACTAATGCGGGTGAGCAAACACAAATGCTGAGAAGACTTGTTCACCCGCATGAACTAATGCAGGTGAGCAAACAACAAATGCTGATGAAGACTTGTTCATCCGCATGAACTAATGCGGATGAACAACTTACACATTTTATACTTAGACTAGATTCTCTTGTATAGATCAAGGTTAGTTTAGTCTTTTGTATAGGCAATGAATATGCCTATAAATAGGGTCACATACCCTAAGTTTGTAAGGTTGTTGACTTCAGCAGTAATATTCACAATATTTTACAACATTCACTATGGTTCTTGATTCTCTTACATTCAAGCATTTACTACAGCAATTAATGTTCTTTGATATAGTAATTCCGCTACTATATTATTGACTCAGGCCACATATTCGATCCTAGGTTGAGTCACATCAACCGAGAATATCATTCTCAAACCCAGTCAAATAGATCAAATAGGGAACTGGCTAAAATGAAACAATGAACACAAGTAAGGAACACAATAAGAACACAAGTAATTCGTCTTCAAGAATGATGTATATTTCTCTTAAGTGTTTTACAAAATGTTACAATTGCTTGGTACATTGGACTGGTAGCATGAGACACTTTATACTACATCATACAGCCAGCAATACTTTGAAGACTAGCTGGAACATTAATCTAGACAACAAGATCAATGTAAAGTCAAAAGGCAGATTGCCTTTTGACTGGTAACTGTGACATGTCATAGCTCACATCCTTATCTATTATAAAAAGGAAAAAAGTACAAGTAGAAAGCTATAGACTCTAAGACCTTAATCAACAGTTGACAAAAGCATGGAGATATCACCAACTTGTATAAGTTGGTGAGTCTTCAGAGATGGTAGTGGAAAGTAGTTCAGCTTTTATCAAAAGCATGTTAGAGAAAGCATGTCTTCTCTGTTTTCGAATGAAATCAGTCTCTTGGCTTCGGATGACTTTGTCTTGAAGCTTCAGAAGACTTCATCTTTGGCTTCATAAGATTTGATACTTAGTGAATTTCATTGAGTTGTTACCAAATCTTCTAAAGGAACTGAGAGAACGTTGGTTGTATCAACCTCTAAGTGTAACTCATATAGCCTCCGATTTGCTTGTGTTTTTGTGTAAGCTATTATGAAATCGGTTTTGAAGAACAATGTAGAACCCTTTGATTAGAAACCTTATCGAATCTCAAGCCATATTTCTCACAAAAACTCTCAGTTTCAAGGTTATTAAAGGTTTAGATTGGATTATTAGTTGAATCAGCTAAATCGAATAGTGTTTGATCAAGCCATGATCAATTGATGAATAGAACTTGATGTAATTGAGTATTATCAATTTGATTACAAATCTAAGATATAAAATACCTTATATTTGTACACCAATCTGTAGTTTAATCAATTTTCAGATGAAACAACGTTTAAATATGAGTTCAAGGTCTGAGGATCTAACACAATTCATGGGTGTGATTTGTGATGAATTGGATATATTGATTGATTCTATTGAGTAATTGTAACGAAAATACAATAATCAACAATAAAACATGATGAATAGATGATAATACTCATAATTGGTCTAAGTATATTGATGATATTTGTTCAGGATACAAAGGTTGATACTAGGGTGTAGGGTTCCAAAAATGAGATACAAACATTCTATTTATAGCCTAACACTAGGACTGTACTAGGACTAAACTACCCTGACTTCTGTTACGTCAGAAAAAGTTAAGTTAAACAAGTTCAAAAATGGTATAAGTATTTCTTTAGTCTTCACCCACATTTCTTTTTACACATCCGCATTTGTTAATACAGATGACAAAAACTCTTGGCCGCATTTGTATATTGTTGATCGCCATTTGTTGGTTTCTTCGTCAACATTTTATGTTTTTATCTGCATTGGTCTGTGCGGGTGACCAATCACTTGTCTGCTTTTGGTTTTCAATTGCATTGGATTAATGCAGTTGACCATCACTTCAACTATTCTTTAATATTCACAATTCATTGCAAAAGCCACATTTCTTTTACTTGTACTTCTATTTAGCTGCATTTGCTGTCCGCATATGCTTATACACTTGGCAAAATGCATCCAAACAGAACAATCTATAGACCTCCTCTTTAATTAGCATTGATGATCCTTTCAGGGTCTAACATGATATTCATTAGAGATTCCTTATTCATGTCTTTCAACATTGCATGTCTAAAAGGAAGATAGGAAGGAATGACATCACAACCACTACTTCATCAACCATTTGTGCATTGTGTACTAACAGAAAATTCAATATGTCTACTTTTGTATTCAATGGTATGATGTCCAACATAGGAGATGGTAGAGGACATAAGTTTCTAATGTATCCAAGATTTGTTTAATGTTTGATTAATAAGCCTTTCCCTGATTCATTTGGAGTTGGACCAACCAACCTATTTTCTCACCATGATGCTAAGTCTTACAAATACATCAAGAAGAGAGATCCAAGAAATTATTACAATGTTACCTAATTTAGTATATTGCCTTGGATGTTTGAACAAATCGGTGTTGAGAATGTTGATGTGGGTTATGTAGAGGCAATTTAAGAAGAAGACAAAGAAGCTGCCGAGATACAGTAAAAGATTGATTTAGACATGCCATTGTTGAAGAAGAAGCTCTTGTTGAAGAAGAGGTTGAGCATGCAATGGCACCATAAGCTATAGAAGTTGGTGATCTTTCACATTGTAACTCCTCAACCTAAAGCTTCACCTATTCACTCTTCTTATATGACTTCATTTTATATGTCTCCTCCTGCTGCTCATCAAGAAAGTTATAGAGAATCTATTAGTTCTTCAGAAGGAACCAAATCATTGCTTGATGAGGAGGAAATAAAAGTTCAGGAAGACATTCAAGTGAGACAAGAAAGCTTCTAATTATGTGAGATCAGAAGACTCTGAGGCATTAGTGGCTCCTCAAAAAATTATATCAGCTACTGAATCAAACAAAGATGAAGTGATCTTAGAATTACAACTAGATGTGAATAGAGTGGAGAAAATTATTGAAAGAAAAGACATAAAACTGATATAAAAGGTAGTTGAGATAAAGAAGAAACGTGAAATAATTAAAGATTTGGAAGTAATGATGGAAAACCTTAAAGAAGAGATGAGTAGGCACATAGAATTTGCTAGTATTCAATCCATTATGATTGAAGATCAAGAGAAACTAATAGAGATTCGAAATAAAAGGATTGATAAGTTAGAGAAGATAATTAAGAAACTGAATAATTGATGAAGATAAAGAAAAAAGATGATGAGAAAGATAAAGAAAGAAATAAAAAGAGAAGGATGATTTTAATGACTTGTCGATAGTGATCATGATGATATGGAGTCTATAAGATCACAAAAAGGGAAAAGAAATAATACTAAGGAATTTAACTTGGCCATGATTCCTTACCTAGGTCATCAGTTAAAGGGCATGATAAAGATGTTACAGTTAGCTTATTGATGGAAGAGCTGGATGCTTATTCATTGGGTGGTTTCATTATTGATGAAGACATTATGGATTTCATCAGAGAAACCAATCTTCAATAACCTTGTATTCTAATATCCAGCCCAATCATATTTGAAAGAAAAGGTAATGTAAGGTTATATTAGAAGGCTGATGCAACCAAAGAAGCTAAAACAACCAAGGAGCTTCCTGCATGCATGCACTGATGTACAAGGTAGAAGTTACTTAGGAAGTTTTACACTCATCACAGAAATTATTCCAAGTGTAAAATCTTCCGAAGACAAAGACCAAATCTTCCGAAGCAAAAGATGAAGTCTTCCGAAGCTTGAAAGACAAAGTCTTTTGAAGCAATGAAGTGAAGACCAGTTTCTTCTGAAGACAGAGAGGACATGCTTTCTCAGATCTACTTTTCCATAAAGCTGACTTGCCTTCTGCTGCAACTCTGATGACTCACCAACTTATACAAGTTGGTGAAAAGGTCCATGCTTTAGTAAACTGTAGATTATAGTCTTGAGTCTGTAACTTCCTACTTTGTACCTTTTATCCTTTTTATAATATATTAGGATGTGAGCTATGGCATGTCATAGTCACTAGTCAAAAGGCAATCTGCCTTTTGACTTTACATTGATCTTGTTGTCAAGATTAATGTTTCCAGCAGGCCTTCAAAGTATGGCCGGTTGTAGGATGTAGTATAAAGTATCTCAAGTCCTTGTATTTCTTTTTATGCTTTGTAACACTTGTAAAAGAACTTGAGAGCAATATACAACATGCTTGAAAACTAAATTAGTCTGTTCTTGTTCTTAGTTCTATCTCATTTACTTATGTTCTTAGTATTATTTACATAAACCTGGTTCCCCATTTGATCTGCTAAGTGTTCTAACACTCTCCTCATTGTGAGACTGATTGTATTGACCATCCCTTAACCGATCCTGTAATTGGAATCAGAGCTTTTCCAGGCTCGTGATTGTAAGATCTCACCATCTTAAATCCCTTCAGTTTCATAAAACACTTAACAACTCAAATGGTAGCTATCATAAAGGCTGATATAGAAACTGGTACTATGACAAAGTCTTCACTGATCACTCCCGATGACTTTGATACTTGGTGTCAAAGAATGGAAGGCTTCATCAAGTCTCAAGACTCCAGGATGTGGAGATCTATTGTCTCTAGACCTCATGTACCATCCACCTCTTTAGTTGCTGCTGGTGGTGGTATGATACCAAAGAAAGTGGCTGACTATTCTGAAGAAGACTGGAAGAAGATAGATATAGATTAGAAGGCCATGACCACCCTCCAAACTGCTCTTCCAAACTCTATCTACATAGGCTTCAAAAAATGCAAGACGGCCAAGCAGCTATGGGATGCACTGAAGCTTATGTATGAAGGGTCAAATGAAGCAAAAGAGAACAAGAAGGACCTCTTGAAGTAGGTGTTTGAGAACTTCACCTTTAAGGCAGGTCAAACCATGACTCACGATACTTCAAGTATGTTGAGATTGTGGATACTCTAATGGATGTTGGAGTAACTCTTAAGAACAAGGACATTGTGAGGAAGTTCATGTCCTCTCATCCCAGACAATGGACACATTATTGTGTGGTCATTAAGAGGACTGAGAACCTCAAGACCCTTACTCTCACTAAGTTGTATGGTATCCTCAGTGGCTACTAGATGGAGATGAACATGCAAAATCCATCTGGCAACTCGAACAATCAGCAGAGTTTAGCCCTTCATGTGTTTGAAAAGGATTGCCGAGAACCACAACATCATCTCATCTGCTATCCTGCAACTCACAAAAGGGCTCTTTCGTCACCTTCCTGGAGACACCAAGAGTGAACTACACCAAAGGAAGTCCATTCCATGAGACAAGCTCTTCAGAAGCCTTTATGTCTACTGATGAAAGCACAGGCAACTTTCTCTTTACCCTTGAAGACCTGGACTGTATCCATCCAGATGATCTAGAGTACATGGAAATAGTCGAACAGATGGCTCTTCTCACTCATAGAGCCAAGAAGTTTTACAAGAGGACAGTGAGGAAGTTTCCCAGCAATGCAACCAGTGGAAAGTTAGGGTTGGACAAAAGCAAAGTGAAGTGTTACAACTGCAACCAAATAGGACACTTTGCTAGAGAGTGCAAGGCACCAAGAACAAGTGGTCTCTAAGCATAAACCAGATGAAACTACACTGATGGAGCTCCCCAGAATGAGAAGCCCAAGCAGCAAGCTGCAGTTGTTGTTAAAGAAGGAGGCTTTGACTGGAGCTTTCAGGTTGAGGATGCATCTTCAAACCAAGCACTAATGGCAGATCATGAAGAAGCCAAAGAACAGCTAATGACCAATAGGAACGTATGAATCATTGATAATGGTTGTTCCAGGCACATGACAGGCAATGGCTCCTTGCTTCAAAATTTTGAGAAAATTGATGGAGGGCCAGTTGATTTTAGAGGAGATGCTGGAGGTTACATTACTTCAAAGGGTCAAGTTCAGGTATTAACTTAGACTCCATGGAATATTACATGTTCCCTAGATATGTCCAACACATTCTAAATTGTGAACTAGGCTCACAATTAAGGGGAACAGGAAATGTTCAAAAATTAGGACAAATGAAGCTCGGCATCTTCAAGACTATGAGGAAGCCAACTATTGGCTTCTCATGGATAGAAGTAGCCCTTGTCCTAAAAATCTTATAGCTTATTGCTCAAGGTGACAACCTAGCAACACCAGCTAGTGTTGAACCCACACCTTCTACTTCTCAACCACCAATACAGCCAAAAATAACCATCACCTACCAAAGAAATCCAAACAACCCTGCACATGCTATTCAGTTTGTGCAGGCCCCTATATCATAACCCATACTGGAGGAAGTGGACACTGGAGCTCCCACTTCTCCAGAGGAGCAAACCACTCCCATCTCACCAATAATCAGTGCTGAGGTTCCTCATGCTAAGCCTGATGATCTCACAACCCCCACAGCCTTAAGCCTTCACTCAGAGTCTCAAAACTCTAGTGAACAACCTTCAAGGGATAGTTACCATTCCCAGCCTCTTGATCTAAACCAACCAATCCCAACCCTTAAATTCTATGATGATGAAGACATAGACTTCAGTGAGTATCATGGGTCTCTCTTCTCCACCCATGCTCAAGGAGAGATGAGTACTCCTGTTTCTCCCATGTCTAGCCAACATCATCCACCTATTACTGAAGTAGATCTCCCTAAACCTGTTTAGGAGGTCTATATGGAAGATGCTCTCACTTCCGCAAGTGACTACATCATTAAGACCTCAACCATGGCAACCCAGCCCATTGACACATCACATGAAGCTGTCATGGTGCTGGGGAAATCCAGTAGCCAAGAACAAAGTGCTGGTGATAAGGAAGAAGACCTTGGTCTTATTCTCTCATCCCCCTATAATTCTTTTGATGAAGATGAGGGGAGTCTGAAACTAAAGGTGCAAAAACTGACAAAAACATGCACATATTTAGTCTCAAAGATAAGTCACCTGGAATCTCAGGTGACTGTCTTACAAAGGAGGGTCAATGACCAGCAACTTGAGATCACCGATCTCAAGGACAAGTTAGCTGAAAGACCACTCAGGAGAACTCAACCAAGTCAACAAGAACCTATGGATGTGACAGACTCATCCCCAAGCTCACCTATGCAAGAAGGTGATAATACCAAAAAGGGGGAGAAAGGTTAAACAATCATAGAACCTAGGAGTTCTTCACAGAGTATGGACTTCGAGGATTCACCACCCTTACTTGCAATGGTCCATACTCAGCAACCTCCTCAAGTCTACATGGATGTGGACTCATTCATTCAAAGTTTGTTTGAGGAGGGTATTCCTAGAGTTATGCCTACCCCATCTCCTCACTCTGAGAATCCAATCATGGGATGGTTGTATGACACTGATAGAAGAGCTCTAGTCATCTCTAAATCTCAAGGACAACAAGAAATTTTCAACTTTTTCAACCTGAGCTTCTATGAGAACATCCATCTAATTGATCTTCCACTTGTCAACCCAAGTCAAAACAGACAAGCTGCAAGAATAGTAGATAGGATTCAAGAAAGGGTGTTTGAAGAATACAAGCTGAGGTCAAGACGATATAGACAGAGGCTAGCAGGTAAGACTTTTGGTCAATTGGATGTTGAGGTGGACCCTAATATTAGCTTCAAAGGGGAAGCTTTGACTGAAGTCCTAGAAGTTGAACTTGTGAACCTTGAGACAGGAACTTCTTCAGTACCCATTACCCTCAGTGAGGCACCTGCTGGTGAAGGTGCTTTATAACCTCTCTCTGGCCAGAGCTTGACTGCTGAATCAAGTAATAAAGGCTAAAGCTCTCTCCACCCTAAGTCACCAAGGCTTGTGAGTGACAAAGGGAAAAGGAGACTGACTTCTGAGGAGATTGAGGAGGAGGAAAGATAGAGAAAGAGGAAGCTAAGGGGAGAATGTTCAAGAGGGTCTAGGCTTCATGGAAGCCGCCATCAGGGCTCCCTCAGGCCAAATACTCAGGATAATAAGTTGAGGGCAGCCAGGATAAACTACTTGGGGACTAGAAACTACAATATGGATGAACTACTCTCTCTCCCCTTAGATGAACTGAATGAACTGGCTGACAAGGAGTTTTCCAATGAGAGAAAGAAGGCAGAGGATGTAGCATTGCTCCTCAAAAACATGGAAGAAAGTAGACACAAAAGGCTCTACAAGCATGCTCCTACCCTCTCCCCAGTTCAAGAAAGTCCTAAGACAGAGGCTGTGGCAACTACACAACCTCAGGTAGACAAGGAAGCTGATAGACTAAACATGATCAACTACCTGAGTGCCATAAGACTCTATCAGGCGTCTGTACTTCTTCCCATATCATATGAGTATGTTGGATTTAAGTATCACAAGTAGTTAGAGTAACAAGTCATCAAGGAACAAAAGGCTGCTAAGAGAAAACTAAAGGAAGAAGCTACAAAGTCAAGAGCCATCATCCAAAAGAGCCAAAAGAAGTCTGCTAACAGACAAAGGATGATGAGATTCTTGAAGTTCTATGGATTCTCCAAAATGAGGGTTGGTCTAATGTCTCAATCCACTATGGATGAGCACATCAGGGTGATCAAGCAAAAGATTAAAAAGGGAGAGCTTGTTGACTTGCATTCTCCACCAAGTCCAGCTCAACCTGAAGTTGAGGTCAAGGTTGACCCCCTGAGACAACACAACCTGGAATTAGAGCTGAATCTTAGCCAACTTCATCTTTTGATCCATAGCAGGGTCCTCTTCACTCTCCTTCTGAACTTATGAGAGAAGAGAACCCAACTGAGAGAGACATAGTAGAACAACCTTGTAACACCCGAAAATTTCAAAAAAAATATAAAAAGAAAAGTAAGGAAGCAAATAGGAAGTTAGTTCAAAAGCGAAGGGTTAAAAGCATGCAAGAGCCAAACTTTCACATAGTGGGGTTTAAAATAAGAAAGGGCTGCCATACTTTCTTCCCCACAGCATTCAACCTTCAGTTCTAGAGAAAGAGAAGCCCTCAACCGGTTTTTAGAGTGAGAAAGTAGAAGATCTTCAAGAAAGGTAAAGTTTTCAAGTGTTTCTTCCCTGTTTTCTGCTAGGTTCAAGCTTCTGGATCGAGATTCTGGTGTTTAGTGCTCGTTTTTGTGGGTTTTAGGTGCTGGAACTTCAAGTGGGCTCTTGGGTTTGAGGTGTTCTACTTGAAAGTTGTTCAAGGTGAGTTCTAGATCCCCTCTTTTAATGGTTTTCTAAGTGTTTGAGGCTGTTATGCATACTGGGCAGAAGGTTTTCTAAACTAAACTATAAATTTTGACACGGTGTGCGACTGGGTGTACGTTTTTAGATGTTTTCCTAAGACGTGTATGATGTTTAGTTTGTTCTAAGTGCGTAGTATGAGAAATCTATGCTAAGGATGTGTTAGAACGATGATTGGGGACTAGAAATGGCATAAGATGCATTGCAGGTTAGTTTTTGTTCATCCGAATTTGCTACAGTGTCATTTGCATTTGCTACAGTGTCACCCGCATTTGTTTTACCAGCATTTCTTTGGACACTTAGAATATTTTCTGAAGGCTTTCATCCGCATTTGCTACAGTTCATCCCTATTTGCTACAGTGTCATCCGTATTTGCTACAGTGTCATCCATATTTCTTTGGGGACTTAGTTTTTTTTATGAAATTTTGGGAAGTAGAATTTAAGTGTTAAGAAATGATGTCTTTTGGTGGCTTATGCTTGTTTATGATGTGTATGCATTGTGTGCTGTTATGATGATGATGTTGTTCCATGCTATGTATATGATGTGGTTTTACATGGTATGTTATACTTATATACGTAAGTAAAGTATTACATAATGAAAGTGAAAGATAACGAATGACGAAAATGGAAGAAATGAATGTTGGAGTCCTTGTCGCGTACCCCGGTACTGTGTTGGCTTTTGCTTGACGTCGGGGTTTACTTATAAACCCCGGCACAGTATCGGCTTTTGCTTGACGTGGGGGTATAGCGTATGGTAGGATCTAGTTAAGGGTGGAAGATATTATTGAAAGAAAGTATGAGTGATGAACGGTGATGAAAGATAATAATTATTACCATGATGTATGTATGATGTGTGATCACGTACAAAAGTAAAAGAAATGTTTTAAACGGAAGTAAAGTATTTTAATAGAAAACTAGAACTCACTCAGCGTTCGCTGACTTTTGTGTGCATAATAGTTAGCAGGTAACCGTTTGACGCTGAGGAGGTGTAGGCATGGATGCATAAGCTACTGGGAATGTTTTGAGCCTGGCATCCACATTTTAAGATGATATTGTATTAATACAATTTTTGATGATGTAATTTAAAGATATGATGTATTGATATGTTTTTAATTATTAATAAAAAGTTTAAATTTCTGCTGCAAAATGATGAATTTTATATGTTTTATGCGATGATTGATCAACTGTAATCGTCCTGGGAACGGGGCCTTACAAACCTGGGCTGAAGACCAGTCCTCTCAGTTAAAGACTTCAAAGAGTAGGAAAAGGATGGCAATAAAGAGTGTTTCCAAGAAGACCAAGGCATCCACCTCTACACCTCAGGATGAGTCAGAGCATCCTGAGTAGTGCAAGAAGTTGCTGCTCAACCAACTCCAACTCAAGTAGAGCCTCTTGCAACTGGAAGACCCATCTTGTCCTTGAGTTTTGCTGCTAATCCAGATAGGTGGTATGTCATCAGAGATCAAAGAGGTCAAGATGTCTATTTCTGGCAAGACATGCTTGATCTTCCTCTATATGATCTCCATGACATAAGAAGATATTATGAGAGTTTGAGGGATCCTGACCAGTTGATGAAGAAATGTATGGTTTTAATCCTATTGAGGACTGTCAACATCTGAATAACTTCTCTGTTTTGGTAGCATCAGCCTAGGGGGAGTTTGTAAGGTTATATTAGAATTGTAAGGTTATATTAGAAGGCTAATGCAACCAAAGAGCCAAAACAACCAAGGAGCTTCCTGTTTGCATGCACTGATATACAAGGTAGAAGTTACTTTGGAAGTTTTACACTAATCAAAGAAATTATTCCATGTGCAAAATCTTCCAAAGCCAAAGACCAAATCTTCCGAAGCCAAAGATGAAGTCTTCCGAAGCTTCAAAGAAAAAGTCTTCTAAAGCAAATGAAGTGAAGGCTGATTTCTTTGAAGACAAAGAGGACATGCTTTCTCTGATTTACTTTTCTATAAAGTTGACTTACTTTCTGCTGAAACTTTGATGACTCACCAACTTATACAAGTTGGTGAAAAGGTTCATGCTTTAGTAAACTGTAGATTACGGTCTTGAGTCTATAACTTCCTACTTTGTACCTTTTATCCTTTTTGTAATATATTAGAATATGAGCTATGACATGTCATAGTCACTAGTCAAAAGGCAATCTACCTTTTGACTTTACATTGATCTTGTTGTCTAGATTAATGTTTCCAACTGGCGATTCAAAGTATGGCCGGTTGTAGGATGTAGTACAAAGTATCTAAGGTCCTTGTATTTCTTTTTATGCTTTGTAACACTTGCAAAAAAACTTGAGAGCAATATACAGCTTCCTTGAAAACTATATTAGTCTGTTCTTGTTCTTAGTTCTGTCTCATTTACTTGTGTTCTTAGTATTATTTACATAAACCCGGTTCTCCATTTTATCTTCTAAGTGTTCTAACACTCTCCTTATTATGAGACTGATTGTATTGAACATCCCTTAACCGGTCCTGCAGGTAATCTTCAAATTGTTCCTTCTGATATTCTAACTGAGAAACAAAAAGAAGAGATCTTAAAGATGGCTAAGTAGTTAAGAAAAAGGAATAAGAAAAGATCATTGAAAATGAAGCTAGTACTTGTGAAGCTTCAGAGACTTCTAATTCTACTAATATTGATACGCATTCAAGAAAGAGAAAGTATCTCTCTAAGAAACAAAAGGTAAAGATGCTTGTAATTGAAAAGAAAGAGTCACCATCAAAGAAAGGTAAAAAGGACCCAAGAAGTATTGCTGCAACTTCTAGGTTTTTTCAAGAACATGAGAAAGAAATTCAACAACAAGCCATTCAAAAGGAAATCATAGATTTAGAAGATGGTGAGATAGCTGGTGCATACGAGGGTGAGATAGCTGGTGCATACGAGTCTCCAAAAATCGACTAAACCATCAACATCTTCTCATTATCTGTTCCCTAATCACTATGTTATGTCAGATAGGGAAATAAAGGAGTATATAAAAGAACTAGATATACTAAAAGGAAGTTGGTCCAATGAAGACCAACTCATTAAGAGATGCAACACATACATACATATATATATATATATATATACAAGAGACAAAAAGAAAGATAGAAGCATTAGAAGAAAAAGTGATTGTCTCTAAACCAAGATCAAGATTGTCATCTCAATAAGTACAGCTTACTGGATCAGATCATGACATGCTAGCACCAATACTTAACAAGAATCAGATTGATTTAAACCGCCATCTCAGATTTAAATAAGAGAAGGGTCAATAACATCTGATATGATTCCTGGTGTCATAGCACCAAAAGGAAAGATTGATGTGAAGATTATTGCATGGAGGTATAACCACTATTGGGTTATGTTATTGGTGAAAAGAATATCTAGACTTGTTCACTTCTTTACTGAGTATCATGATACAGTGAATAGTATTTAGATTAAAGACTTGAAAGAACATGCTAAGTTAGAGTTAACCATTCATGCACATATGTCCAGGGGTTAAAATTTCAAGAATATTGAAATGTTCAAAATGAAATAACAATTTCAAGGAAATGAAAGAGATTAGCCTAAGGAATAGGGATTATGTCAAGCCTTTGTTGAAGGAGAGTAAGGAAAAAAAGGTATATGTTGAAGAGATGATCCTGCCAAAAGGAAAAATCTTGCCTGATGAAGATATCAAAAGAAAATAAGTCTCAAGTACCCATCAATCCTACATAATCTCTAATGTGAGATATGATTAGGATACCTATAAGTAGGCGGTTAAGAGAAGGTCGAAAGGTAAAGAAGGTCAAGACATCTGCCTATTCAATGCATAAGAAGTTAGATTGCTGGATGAGTCTTACATGCATTACATGTTCACAAGACATAACAGAAGACTAAACAATATATAAGAGAGGATGATCTACTACTCTTCTTAAAATGTACAAGTATTCTAATATAGCCTTTAATCAAATCAACAAAAGAAAAACAACTCAAAAAATAAAGATTTTAGGAAGCATAATGAAGTTGGAAGTTAATGTTGATGAAGATTTAGTTAATCATATGGATGGATTATCCATAGTGGCAGTTTAGGAACCAATTTTTCAAAGAAGATTCCCATGGAAGAAATAGAGAAGGTGAGTCCGATGACTATATTTGTACTGAGCAGAGTGAAATTAAGAGAAGCAAAAGAATTATCCAGCATGATCAAAGCTATCATGAAAGTAGCATTAGCAGAACCTCTTGTCACTCCAGATCTAGAGCCAGCAAAGTCTTCACAACCACCACCATCATCAAACCTTGAAGTACATATGCCACATAATCCTTATGGTGAGTATTGTTGGACCTTGAAACGACCATGCATACCAATTCAAGAGATGGTTGGTGAGTTGTTCTGTTTTGGAAAAATAAACTTAAGATACAATATGTCGATTTATGTGATCTTAGTAACAAAGTCATAAACGAGATTACACTTGTGAAACAAAGAAATCTACAACTTGAAAAAAAAGGTTTTGAAAACAATGCCTTAATCATGTTCAACAAAATTGAATTTGTGGTGTAGTGTCAATGTGACATGATAAAATTTGATGAAAGTGCCCTCTACTCTAAATGTTATATACACCTTTCTATCAAATTAAAACGAGAGTCAAGGTTATGAAATATTTTTTTTTTGAAATTCTTCTACAAGAGTGAAATATTTTTAAATGGAAAATGAATCTTTGGGAGAAAAAAATCAAACATTCTAAAAGAAGAAAAAGGAAATTTTGAGGTGACAAAAGGAACTATAGTGGATGCATCGACCATGGCTTCAACGTTACGAGGTTAGTCCCCAATTTCAAGTATTTTTTGTCTTATGTGTACAAGTAAGAGCCTTCTACACCATTTTGTTTCACCCTTTTGGCTCATCATTTTGTGTATTATTAATAAAACATCTCTCACAAATTCCATCATGTCCAAACATTTTTGGAAGTGAGATGATCAAGATCAAAGATCAAATTAGAAAAGTGGTCCTTCATCTAGTATTCATTTTATTCTTTCACTTGATAAGTATTTATGTGGTACGTTGTTACACACCCTTATAGCTTGGGTTTATTAACATTCATCATGTGTTAGAGATACAATGTAAGCTGATCACTTTCTTTAAGGGAAATAGTGTGAACGAGATGATCCCTTACTTTGTAAAGTGAGACACTATTCTATGAGAAGATCTAGTGAAGCAAACTCTCGATAGAAAGTCAGATATATGATGTAGAACTGATTAGTTAACCTCCACTTGAACCATTATAAATCAGATTTATCATTCATTTCCTTGAACATTTAACATTACATTAATTGTTTTGTATTTACTTACCACTACATTTACAATACATATTCAAATGAAACCTAAAATAATACAACAATTGATTACTACAATCACAAATGCCACATATCGGCTATCTTGTATCTAGGTTTAGTTTGGTGTCCGGCGATATTTGATACTTTTTAAAATTTCATTTTGCTTTTCATTTGAATTCCTTAATTTCATATAGAATTTGGTTAACTAGTTATACAACCTCCAAAAACGAGCTAATACTTTTTTTTTCTTAAATTGTAATATTAGATACCATGTCGAAGTTGAAGCCATTTGCTAAACGAGCCAAACCCTTCACAAGTTAGTCAAGAGAATTTATTTTTACTTCTAGTTGTTTTGTAATATAAATTTGAATTTCCATAATATATAATGTGTTCGAAAAGTTCCAGAATTAATAATTTGTTATTAAATTTCTAGAAAGTTAATTATAAATTGTATTTCTAAATAAATGTCATTTTGACGAATCTCATGGACTTGTCCGTATTTAAAAAAAGAACTGTGGTTAATCAATCGTTCATATTGTAAAAGTTTGGTATTGGGTATCTTTAAGTAACCCATCACAAAACTTTCCATCGGTAACATCGATCGGTAATCTATCATAAAAAACTATCATCCACTTCGGTTATGACTTACCAAGATGAAATATAAACATAAATTGCAAACCATGATACTCTTTGATTAACAATGACGGATGATATGTGTGACCTCTAATAAGAATACGTGGAATACATTTGATCACGTTACAAAGTTGTGGTAATGCCAATTGGATTGAAACTTCACCAACTCTCTTAAAAGTTTTAAATGTACGAATAATTTATGGAGTCCACTTCCATTTAACTCGAAACGGACGTACACATATACAACGAGATACATGCCCCCTAATATAATTCCAAGGCTCTTTTCTAATGATTAGTCTCCCTCTTTAAGCGTGCCTCGACATCTTTGTTTTTTTTCGAACGACAAATGTGCGACCCTATTTTGAAAGATATATATGTTATTATAATCGGACCCATCTATCCATATACTAGCCGGGACAACAATCCCAACCTCCTCAGAAGGAAACTTATTGTTGAGAAAACCCCATGGCTCAACTCTGAGCATTTTCCCCACCATCAACCTTCCACCCATTGACCTCCAACATAGCTGCCGGCCCGTTGCATTGTCGCCGCCGCCCTGCCCCGCCCACGCCACTGCCACTGTGGCTGCCGGAGATTGTGGTATCCCATTGATTATAATGATCTTCCTGTAGTCTTTTTGCAAATCTGATTATCACTACCACCACTGGTGGCTCACATCATCAATCTCAACTATTGGTTGCCGGAATTCTTTTGTGATAATGACATGAGTTGGTGCTGCGCATCCCGTCATACCCGTCGTGTCTCTTATTGGTTCAGCATTTAATGATTTAGAGTCTCTTAATCTGTTAGACCACTTACTTGTTGAGCACTTATTGCTTCAGTTTTTTTCAAACAACCCCTTAAATAATGCACAAATATTTTTTAACGGCTAATTAAATCACTGATAGGTATGGCCACTAGCCCACTCAATCATCTCCCTTACTCTAGCACGTAACTCGAGATTATCTTCAAAAGAAAACTCACCAAGTCACCATAGATAAGATAACACCCCTAGGCCCAACTTAAAACCCTCTTTTTTATTATACGTGGAACTTGAAAACAAACGTTCCTTTATTTTAATGAAATCTTGATGTACTTTATATCAATCATTTAAACTAAGTATTATCAGTAAATGCATACTCCTAATTACATAATATGAAAAAGGAAGTTGAAGAATAGTGGTTGTGTACAGGTTGTAAAGTTTAGGGTATAGGTGAATTGCAGATGTACAAGTTCTAAAGCTTATGGTACAGTCTTTGATGCTTGGATATTGTTTAAAAGGGCCTGTTCCCTTCATTTGTATGTCTCATATGCGGACCGATTATCCGGTCTTTGGCAGTGGCCGGTAGGCCACTCATGGCCGTTGTGTGTCGCCATCACCGTTTGAGCACTCCACTCTACCGCCTCCTAAGACAGCGTGCAAAACCCTTATGTATGTTCCCTTTATAGAGAGATAGTTGGTCATGGTTTTGGGTTTAGACGGTGGTGTACAAGTCACTGTTGTTCTTCATGGAAGGGAAGGCGGTTGGACTACCTATTTTTTCGATGATGATGAGGATGGCAACTTCTATGATGATGATCATTCTTAACCTCAGAGCCTATTACATGTGTTTTGTTGGGCATTTGTCGGTTGGACTACCTATTTTTTCGATGATGATGAGGATGGCCTCACTTGAGAATTGATAACCCTATTTCAATTCTATGATGATGAGGATTTTTCATCTAAAAACCCATTTGTTTGTTTGTCTTTTGAGATCTTTTTTAAATGTTCCCCTCTGGTGGTAAGGAATGTGGGCTACACTAAAATGGCCCTTGCTTGTTTTTTTTTCTTTTTTCTTTTTCTTTTCATTACCCTTGTGCCTTGTTTTCTCTTTAAGACTTAAACACATGATTTTGTAAATGATTACATGTGACTTTTGAATTTTTATTTTTATTTTTGTGATTTTGTTGTTTTGTTTTAGTTCGTTAAAATAGTTACGTCACTTTTACGTCAGAGTAGGCATTAGGTTTTAAAGCTTTTTGAATGAGACATGTTTTTTGTATCTTTTTTAATGTCTTAGAGTTTTACGTTACTGCGTTACAATATGAGTCATTGCAACGTGTTATAAAATCTGTGTTAAGTATTTGGAATTATGATGTAATTCGTCGGGCATCGCACGCTAAAAAGAAAACTTAGTTTACTATCACCTACATTTTAGCTTCTCTTTAATGTGCACATAATACATCGGATCATTTACAATTTTTAATTAGCCACTTACGGTGAGATCTTTTCATTAAAAAACTTTTATTTTCCATCTCCATATCTGTGTATTAGATTTTTTAGTTTCATATAAAAAAATTCACCTTCGATTTTGGTGTGAAAAATAATTGAGTGTCGTAATAAGTGATTTAAATAAAGATTACTAGGTTGATTGTTTGGTTGACTTATTAGTAGAATGGAAATCAAAAAAAAGAATTTTAAATCTAAATTTATTTTTTTTGTTTGTTTATATAATACTAGGTTAGATCCAATGTATTATGTGGTTTGAACAAATAAAATATTAATTAATTATTAATAAATATTAATAAATTATAAAACAATCTTTTGATATAAGATATAATTGACGTTACGTACGAGTGATAATAGAACGATATCATTTTTTAAACTTTTGTTTAATTTTTTTTGTTTTAAAAAAAAAAGTTATTTCTAAACAAATTGTTTCAAAACAAACCGTTTTTAAAAAATGTGTCATTTTTTATAACTTTTTTATTATAACTTTGAAATTTAATTACTTTTGTTTCATAAGAATTTTATTTTTTAAAAGCCACGGGTTTTAAAATATGTTGTGTATTTTAAAAGTTTGATTATTTTTTAGAAAAATTTTCTATTTTTATAAAAAAATGATTTCTATACAAATTACATTTGTAGAAAGATCTCTTTTTTAATTTAATAAAAAAATCTTTAATATAAAAAGAATTAGGTAATCTAATTATTTGAAGTTAATGTGATATTTATTAGAAGGGAGAATCGGGAAAATAAAATTTAGAACCTTTATAATTATGACATGTGGCTTACAAAAATTTTCGTTTATTAGTATAGATAGATAGATAGATGTCTTTATTTATTATTCTTTATTAGTATTATATAAATTTTATAGCGATCCCTCTCATGTATTGTATAAGTTATACTAGAAAGCACATTTATTCGAAGGTAAATAGTAGCTTGAGTGGCTGTGGCATCTTATTGTGGTGCAACATTCCTCCTCCATGTAGGAACCATTCATATAAATTTAAAGAAAAACATCTATTATTAATATAAACAATACAATAAAAAAAAATATACAAGTTACAATGCTTGTTACATTTGAAAATAACAAGAAACAATGAAAAAGGCTAAGGTTCATATTAGACATGGGCCCTTAAAACAAAACCTGATTCTCCTAGGAGAATTCATTTTGTTTCCCACGGTACAACATCCGAAGTAATTGCTATTGTTAGGATTGATCTACAACCCGAATTAGGTTGTAGAAGAGAAAACTAGAGATGGAGGACATTTAGAAAACATGTGTGCTGTAAGTATTTGAGATGTTGTTGTTGTGTTATCCACTAAGGTACCCTCATTATATATAGAGGAACTCGAACTGAAACAACTCAGTCAACAATGAATCCAAAAGCACATCAGCTCATTAAGTCTTAGCAGCCAATTATTTTGGTTTAATGACTCGGTTAGAAATTGTAATCGGTTTTAGTGAAGGTTTAACTGAACTGTTACAAGTCACAGCTGTATCAAACCACATGGACTCCGAGTATGAACAAAGGTTAGTCACACCTGAACAGGCCCTTGAACCAGCCTTCTAAAATACTAAGGCAGCTTTTAGCGATGCGAGCATACGAAGTGCAAACTGCGCAATCAAAGCCTCACATTACGCCCATATGCCCATGCCCCCCGCGCGCATGTGTGCAAGTGCGGGTGTGACTTAAGGGTTGCAGAATAGATAGGTGTTCCCATAGAGTGAATGGACTAGGATGTTCATGACAACTTATAAACTAAATCTATTCTTAAGCCTTTTGTTAAGGGGTCTGCAATGTTACCTTTTGACTTCACTTGGTCAATCATAATAACACACGTTTATAACACACGTTGATATTAGTTGTCATATTTTCTATTATACATTGAGCTTTTAGCTCTAGCAATGTCTAACTCAATATCATAACGTATGCCAATAGAAAATAAAGGCTTTGGCCATCTTGTAATGTCTTCCACAAATTGACGTGGTTACTCCGCCTTTTCTCTGGCCTTATCCAAAGCGATAAATTCTGATTCCATTATGGATCTAGCTATAACAGTTTGCTTGAATGATCTCTAGGATATGGCTGCTTCACCAAGTAATACCAACTAGTTGACTTAGAATCTTTCTTGTTTGATATCCAGTTTGCATCAGTGTACCCTTCAATTATAGCTTGATGATGGGTATAATGCAATCCATCGTCTCTTATATGTCTTATGTATCTAAGCACCCTCGTTATACTTTTCTAATGTTCTAAGCTTGGATTGCTAGTATATCTATTTTGCCTGCTCATCACATATGCTAAGTCGGGTTTAATACATGTCATTAGATACATTAGACTACCAATAATTCAAGAATACTCTAACTAAGCAACACCCTCGCCTTTATATTTCCTTAGATGTTAGGTGGTCTCAATCGGAGAGCGTACTACAAGCCTGTCTCCCGAGTTGAAATTTTCAAGAATCTTGTCCATATAGTGAGCTTGACTTAACACAAGACTGTCTTGGGTTGAAGTAATTTTCACTTCTAGAATTACATCTGCTAAACGCATGTCTTTCATGTCAAATCTTCCATTCAACATTTCCTTAGTAGATCTGATCATTTTATCATTACTCCTAATGATAAGGATATCATTTACATAAATGCATAAAATTACATAACCTCCCGATGTATGTTTCACATAGACACATTTATCACACTCATTTATTTCGAAACCGTTGTCACTCATGACACGATCAAACTTTTAGTGTTTTGGAGATTGCTTCAAGCCATACAATGACTTAACAAGTTTACATACTTTACCCTCTTGACCAGGGGCAAAGAAACTCTCGGGTTGCTTCATGTAAATCTATTCTTTTAAATCACCGTTTAGAAATGCGTTTTTAACATCCATTTGATGTACTTTCAAATTTCTTAATGTCGCAATAGCATGAACCATTCTTATAGAGGTTATTCGGGTCACAGGTAAGTAAGTATCAAAATAGCTTATCCCTTCCTCTTGTCAAAGCCTTTGACTACTAACCTTGCTTTGTATTTATCAATATTTCCGTCCACTTTCATCTTCTTTTTGAATATCCAACGATATCCAAGTGTTTTGCAAGCAGGAGGAAGATCAACTAGGTCCGAAGTATGATTTTACTGAATTGTATCAATTTCATTCTTGATTACCTCTATACATTAAGATCCTTTCAAAAGGTGACCGCTTCACGGAAGGTATTAGGCTCACCTTCAACCATATAACTTACGAAATCCAGACCATAGGATTTCTCAATCCTCGCCCTTTTACTTTGTCTAATCTCTCCATCTCCAACCTTAGGTTGTTCATGTTGACTATGATGAACTATGTTATCAATTTGTATTAAAGAACTTTTACCACCATCATCAAGCCGAGTTGATGAAGATGTGTGTGTTTGTCCTCGCGTAGGAATCAAATTTTCAAAGTATTAAGCATTCCCTAACCTTGTCTCTATGATAGTGTTCTTTTGTATATCGGGATTCTTAAACTCATGTATAAGAAATCGATGTGCATTACTTGTTTTGAGCATATCCAATGAATATGCAATCAACAGTTTTAGGTCCTAGTTGTTTTAGCCTTAGGTGGTGGTACAATCACCTTAGCTACACATCCCCAGACTTTGAGGTAATTTTATGATGGTTTTCTTCTAATCCATAACTTACAAGGGGTCTCATCCCTTTTTTGGTGGTATCTTCTTTAAAAGATAATTGGCTGAGAGTATAGCTTCCCCTCATATGTCATGGCTCATCCCAGAACTTATCAACATGATATTCATCATCTCTTTTAGAGTATAGTTTTTTTCGTTTGACAACGCCATTTTATCATGGTGAGTAAGGTGTTGTACATTCATGTATTATGCCACTTTTTGCACAAAAATCGGCATAAGGTGCAACATATTCCCCACGTGTGTCACTTCTAGCAACTTTAGTTTGTTGTTGACTTGGTTCTCAACTTCGGTTTTATACAAGATAAACTTGTTGATTACCTCGTCATTACTTTTAAGTAAGTATACATAACAATATCTAGTGCAATTGTTAATTAACATGATGAAATTATAGTTGCCACCTCTTGTTGGGTGTGCTTTTAAATCACATACGTCAGTGTGAATTAAACCAAAGGTTTTGGTTATTCTTCTTAAGTCACTTAATGTGCGATGCACACGGAACCATTTTGCTCACTTTACTACTAAATTGCATTATTATTATTATTATTATTATTATTATTATTATTATTATTATTATCATTATTATTATTATTATTATTATTATTATTATTATTATCATCATCATCATCATCATCATCATCATCATCATCATCATTATTATCATTATCATGATCATTACTATCATCCTTACCATCATCGTCATTGTCATCCTTGTCCTCGTCATTGTCATCGTCGTTGCCATTGTCATCATCATTATTATTATCATTATCGTCGTTGTCGTATTGGTGCAGTTGCGGTGGCTGTTGTTGTTGTTGTTGGTGTTATTGTAATTGATATTGTTGTTGAGTTGTATTTTTGCATTAAAGGTTTGGAGGCATTATTTGTATGGTAACACATAATGAATAAGATGATGTTAAATATGCAATGGGGTAAATGGGATGAATTGCTCAAGCACTACAACTATAATGTGAGTTATCATCCCACGAAAGGAAAATATGGTTGCACATGCATTAAGTAGAAAAGAAAAGGTTAAGCCAATTTGAGAGTGTGTATTTGGAATGATTAAATCAAACTAGTGTAAAGGCTAATATACTTTACACATAAAAAGAAGGAGACAATAAACATGGATTGAAGGATAAACTTTTATGTGGAGTAGAATAAAAGTTTGAATTTGAGTTTTATGAAGTTCTCTACTTTGAGGATAGAAATTGTGTCCCAGACCTAACTAACCTAAGAGAGCTAATTCTAGATGAGGCTAATATGTCTAAGTATTCCATTCATACAGGATTGGGTAAGATGTACAAGGATCATAATTCATTCTATTAAGTTGCCATCCCATCTGCTTTAGTAGATCCTGGAGGCCTGGAAGTAGTTGAGTTTCCACCCAGGTCTATTGGCTCACATTTAAGGTCCTTCCAGGTACTTAGATTTGGAAGCTCAAGGCTGAGACGCCATGCTCATGCCCATCCTCTAATACATACGCATAAATTCCATCTCATCTGGCCCCGGTAACAATATAATAGAGGCTTCGAATGGAAAAAGTAATCTGAAAGAAGTCTCACATCGTAAGCTTAGGTCCTTGTTCACCACCTTCAAGCAATGTAAAAAATTATCTGAGAGGAAATCCTTTCTTGATTCATTTATCCTAGACTCCATACTATATCTGTTTAGAAAAGGAACCTCTTCTTTTTGGTAGCTGGGTATGCCTTTCATGATGGAATGGTGGATCACTGCTTAGCGCATGGTGTAAAGGCGTATTTATTTGCGTCTATCACTAGGGTTATTGGCTGAACTATCTTAGTGTAAGGAATACTATTAGTAGTCTTGTTTAAAGTAGAGATTGATTCATACAACAGGAAATGCCTAACATGTGCAAAGGTCAAAGCAAAACATCAAAGCCATCTCGATTAGTACAACAGCCATGAATCCTTCAATCGAAGTGGTAGTAAATAAGTCATGAATCCCTTAAATGGAAGTGGGAGTAGATTACAATAGATTTATCATTAACTCAAGACACCTAATGGTCATGATTCGATAAGAGTAATGATGGATGTATTAATAAAATCTAAAAACTTCTTGTCTATCATAAAAGATTTTAAACTCTTCAAATTGGCAAGATTGTATGTAATCAAAATAGTATCCATACATGCGAGTACCTATTTTTATTATCTTCAATAGAGATAGTCGTTTTACCTCCAAGTTTACGTAATCATGTAAAAATATATCCATAGATATGCATTTAGATCTAAGCACGACAACATTACTAGTGAATTTTATTGTCAATAATAGACTATTGCTCCTTTTGGATTTGACTTGTTCTCGCACATGGCTTATATTTACTCACTCAAACTTGAAGAATCAAAGGCCAGTTATAGAAGACGTGTGGGAGCATGTCTCTAATAGTCAAACATGAGGACAGAGTATTCTCCTGGATTCTCATATAGTTAGTTAGGTTTAATATTATATATAGACATTGCAATCGAATAGAACACACAACACAGAACACTCTAACACACAACACACTCAGTACTCTCTGTAAGATGTAATATCCATTTGCTATTGCTCTCGAGTTGTATTTTTACTGCAATCAATAAAAAGAACAAGAGGTAGCTTAGACGATTAGTCACCTCTAGAGGTTTTATGCTGAAGATCCATAAGGCTCAATGGCTTTCTTCTTAATCAACTGTGTCATTTTCTAATTCTCTATATCATATTGATTACACAAATATTTCAAACGCACTACCTCGTGTATAAATTTGATCACAAAGTTATACTTGTTATTTTTTGGGCAAAATAATTTGGCATCGACCATGGGGCCAGTGGTGCTTTTCATTCTTAATTTTTTTCTAAAGTTTAACTAAACATTACTTCTCGAAACTTTACTAAAAAATGTCATCCCAATCCAATTTTTCTTCTTCTTCATCTATCCCCTCTTTAAGCTCCAGGTTGAGTCACTATATACATCTGCCCCTAACTTCCCTAAAGAAAAATAAGAACTCAGACAAGAAAACAACTCCTACTTCTTATTTTACCTCGGGATCCAGGACTTCTACTTAAGGACCTGTCCTTGTGTCGAATGCTGACCTTATGTATGAATTTGATTACAAACTTATACTTGTTAATTTCTGGTCAAAACAATTTTGCGCCGACCATGGGGCCTGTGGTGCTTTTCATTCTTAATTTCATTTTAATGTTTAAAGCCAATCACTACTTCTCGAAACTCTTGTCAAAAATGTCATCTCAATCCAAGCATTCTTTCTTTATCTCTTCTTCGAGCTATGGGTTGAGTCACCTTATTCCTCATCCTCTATCATCCTAAAAGAAAAGTGACAACTCGAACAAGAAAAAATCCTCATGCTTATCTTACCTCAGGATCCAAGAACTCTACTTAAGGATCTGTCCATGTCTCGAATGATGACATCCTTTTCTATGTTCTAACAAACAAAATAGTAGATTAAAAAAAATAGAAGACTAATGAGATGCTGATAAGAGTGATAAAAAGATATAACTTGAGAAGAAGAAGCCAGTAAAAGCCACAACTACTAAACTGCAACCTAGGATCTTGAATTTTACTGCTACAAGTTCCCTAAGTAACCATCTGGGAGATTTTGTCCCTATGAATGTGTGAATCGAGATAGTTGATCTGACTCATGCTGTTGGAGTTACTACTATCATACATCTTGGCACGACTCGAGAATTATAATCTCAAAATCCTCATACCGGTAACATTTACATTAAACAAGTTTAGAACAATGATAATGTTGGATCTGCGCAAGATACATGTATCAATCTAATTGTGGCAAGAATTTCGATATGATTTCAAGCCTACCGGGTGCAATGCAACCGATACCTAAGGTATTTGTATTAAAATGACTTTCAATCCTCACAGGAGCTGTATTAAAATAAATACTAAGAGTCCCTCCTTAGTCTATTACTTTATTTTATCATTTAGTCAACTTTTTTAATAAACAATTTCCGTGCAATAGAAGGTTCAAAAGACTAACCGATGATGTATACACGATACACAAAAATTTGATGAGTCGCTTAAGGATAATATTGGTAGGTTTGGTTAAAAATCCTTGGATATTTTGAATCTAGACATCACCACTACGGTTCAACCCATGCAGAAATTAAAACGTAGTCAGGAATCAAGCTTTAAGATTTATAAGGCTCGAGGCGGATATTGTGATCCAAACAAGAGTTGGCTCATCATCCAACTATGATCACCCTAACTGAAAGTCAGAATCTTCGTCTTACAAACGCATTGATCTATACCTTATTCAAAGTATAACCATAGGGTTAATATTGTGGAGGACGATGTGGATGAAGAGGAATATCTTAGAATAACTTATTATTGTTTTTCTATTGATGTTTTAGGTTTTATGATCATAATACAGGATCTTAGGGACATAGGAAGACGGCCTAAGGGGAATAACAAGACCTCGACATGGAAAGATATGTCCATGTGGTGTGCGTACCATGATGATTTTAGTTATATGACTTAAGGATTGCATTATACTGCAAGATATAAGTTATCTGCTGAGAAAAGGACATTTGCAAGAACTCTTGGGTAGAAAGAAAGTATGCATCATGGCAAAACTATACAACAAGCAGCATCCTCTCAAATAGATGGTAAGGTAATTAATTTCATATATGGTAGTTCTGATATTTGTTGTACTTCTTTTTCTATAGTTGAAAGACAAGTTAAAAAAGTGAAATCGGAAAAAAGTGATTAGGCCTTCATGAACATCAACTCTATCTTATAAGATGGTGATCTCGTTCGATGAAGAAGATAGCAAAAACGTTTAAGATTCTCATTAGGACAACCTAGTTGTTAGTTTGTACGTTACCAACCATTTTGTTAACAAGATCCTAATTGATTGGGGAAATTCACTCAGCATTATACAACTTGAAGCTTTGAAAAGAATGAACATTTTGGAGAGTGAAATTATAGCTAAATCTGTAGTACTAGTGGGATTCAATGGAGAAGTCATAGTTGGGAAAATCAAGCTATCTGTCTACATTTAAGGGGTAAATAAATCTAAATATTTTGTTAAATTGAATCTTTATCCTGTTAGAATATTATTTTAGAGAGATCCTGAATCCATTATATGAAAGCAATGGCATTGACATACCATCAGTGTTAAGATAACTACCCCTTAGGGAGTGGTGAAGATAGATAAAGATCACAAGAAGCCAACGATTAATATATGTCTTAATCAAGTCATCTATAATGGCAAGGTGACTATAACATATACACAAACAAGCATGAGACGTCTTGGAAACTAGAGAGCAGGATGTCAAGGAAATATCTTTAGATGCCGCAAACCTAGGCGCTAAGGTGCTTGTGATATTGAATATCTGCAACGGAACACCAGGACATGACAAGTATATTTTGAGAAATTAACTCATAAACTTGGTATTGGTAATAGTTTCCGGCCTGTCCACCAATAACAAGAAAGTTTGCCCTGAAAGAAATGAAAGTATACAAGAAGAGGTTGAAAAGCTGCTCAAATCTAGAATAATATGATAGGTAAATTTTCCAAGGTGGAAAACATAGTGGTGGTACAAAAGAATATTGGAAAATGGAGGGTCTATGTGGACATCACTAAACTTAATAAAGCCTGTCCAAAAGATCCTTTTGCATTCCACACATACACTCAATGGTTGCCACAATAAGCCATAAATTTCATGGATATATCCTTATGAGTATAGCAAATTCAAACGGATCCCTCTTACCAAAGGATTCCACACATATGAACCTAATAGGTATATATTGTTATGCCTTTTGGTTTTAAAAATACAAGTCCTAGCTACTAAAGGTTGGTAAACATGATGTTCAAAAAGAAATTAGGAGACATAATGGAGGTATACCTAAAAAACATTGTGGTCAAGTGGAAGAAAACTAAGGATCATCATAATGATCTTTAAGAAGCCTTTGATATCTTAGACATATACGATATGAAGCTCAACGTTTCAAAATATCACTTTGGAGAAAGAGTAGGAGTAGGAAGGTTTTTGAAAGATAAGGTAACGAAAAGAGGAATATAAGTTAGCCTAGTACCAATCAAAAGTTATCTTGAACATGAAATATCCATCAAACACTAAGGATGTATAAAGACTAACAGGAAGGATCGCGACACTTAACAAATTTATTTCAAGATCCTTAGAGAGATGTAAAGAGTTCTATGATATCCACCAAAAGAATACAATGTTTGAATGAGGAGATAAACAAGAAGCAGTATTCCAAGCCTTAAAGAAATACCTATCATCAGTACCTCTATTGATAAAAGTAGAAAAGAACGAGCCACTATCCTTATATCTGACAGTATCCAAAAATTGTTGTAACTATTGTGTTGGTCAAGGATAATGAAGGGCAATGATATCCTATATAATATGTAAGTAAAAATCTATTAGATACAGAAACTAAGTATTCTCATCTTGAAAAATTAACTTAGCATTAGTTATGGCATCAACTAAACATAAACATTATTTTGAAACACATCCTTTTCAAATTAAGACTAACTATCCTATAAAGTGTGTTTTGGGAAAACCAGAAATGTCAGGTTGGATGGCCAAATGGTCTATGAAACTTAATGCGTATAATTTGATATATGAACCTAGAACTACAATCAAATCACAACCATAAGCAAATTTTATGGCAGAATTTAGTAGTGATATTCAACTTGAAGAAGATATGGAGGTCCAATAACTAGAAGAAACAAGAGAAAAATAGACATGTTTCACTGATGATGCATCTAATATAAGGGGTATACGACTAGGTATCATACTGAAACCACCATAAGGGGCATATTACCCCAATCGGTTTGTTGTAAATTCCAAGTAACAAACAATAAAGCAGAATATGAAGCTATAACAGTAAGATTACAATTGGCTAAAGCTATTAAGATCAAGTTTCTCCAAGTATGTCGCTTCCTTCTTAATTGCAAACATTTTAATAGTTCATACCCACCAAAAAATGAAAAACTAGCCCATTACATGAAAATAGTTAAAAATTTGACAAAAATTGTAATTTTTAGCATTGAAAAACAGAAGAAGATAATGATGCTGCAAGCTAGAATTATCGCCGGAAGCTTCTCCTGTCGCCACTGCCTCCATAGGCTATATTTAAGGTATTTCATCTATGTCGTATTATTTTTCCCTAATTTTGACATTTAGGTTATAATGGTCTTCCCTTAATTTGACATCTAGTTTATTATATTTGTTAGTGAGAAGGAGCAAACATCTCCGCTACTTACCAAGGTAAAATTAGCTTATGTTTATGTTGGCAGTTTTCATAAATTAGGTAGTTTGGCCTGAATAAAATCAAATTAGGATGTTCTTAAGTTTATCAAGTTTGTTTGGGTCATTTTCACTATACATGTTGTAAAGCGGACGTGATGGTTTCATTTGTGGTAAGGATGACAGTTGTAAGGGGCAGAGGTGATGGATTGATTGGTCGTGGGCGACCATTATTGGTTGGGTTGGCGACGAAGCACGATGTTTTGGAGGGACCGAGAGATGGAGAGAGAGAGAGGGAGATGTGTGAGAGGGTGGTAATGGGAGGTAGGGTTGACTATCTAAAGAGAAATAGTAGTAGTGATGGGAGCGTCAACAATCACCGCTAATAGCGTGGGTATGATTAAACCACAATCGTTAAATCCGAATGCTGCTGAACCACCAGTTTTGTTTCTTGTGGGTGCAAATGGATCGTAGATCAATTCGTTGTCATTGTTATTCATATCATCTATAATATTGGTTGTCGATGCTCAAGGTTTGCCTCTATTGTAAACATTTCTTGTAGTAACAATAACAATATTACCTCTGTTAGGTATAGATCTCATGTATAGGTTTTGATGATAGATCAATCTCTTGTAATCACTCTTTGTAATTATAATTTTGATGATATAATATAAAGCATTGATTACATTTTAAGTTTATGCATTGCATGATATACTATACTGCATTAATTTATAATGTATCTCATAATATACGTGTTGATATGTGAATGATTGCAGTAAACATCAGACTTGGTCAATTAGGAAAATTGACTAAGTGGTAGAACAAACTGCGGATAAATAAGTATTCTTCCTTGGATGTTGTCAGGAGTACAACTGAAGTGCACATCCGTAGATCTCATACGGAAGAATAACCTCAGCTGAACAAGACCAAAGATCAAGTGGAGCTGCTGAAGGAGAGCTTGCTGCTGAAGAACAAGTACAAGGACTCCAGCGGAAGCACAATCACCGAAGAACAAATACTGAAGACAAAGTGTTGCTGCGGAAGACTAATTGCTGTGGAAGAAGAACTTCCTACGGAAGATTAACAAACTTGTATTGATTTCACATCATCAAGTTGTCAACAAAAAGTCAACAAGTCAACGTGGTAGAACAACAACATTAATGGCGGTGGAAGATATATAATTCAAGCGAAGATACCATGTAACATCAACAATATTATTTGTATTTATTTCATTGTAAATCACTAACTCCTATACCGATAAATGTGGTAAGGATTCGGATATGTTGGTCCACTTGATCGTTGATACAGTGCACTTGATTGACAAACACAAACAAATCCCACTAATAACACAAATATCAATGATATTTTTGTACAAAATAGATCAAACACTATAAAATAAGGATGAACAAGATGAACACCTCAAGAACATTCAATAAAGCCCTTGTTTGATCTATATTGATTTGCATAAGATATTATTCACATGGAAACCCTTAAATCTAGCTCATTCAAGCTTAACAACACTTTAAAGATTAAATATATATTTTGTTGACAACAAATATATATTAACTCTAAAACCCGTGTTCTTTATATCTTCAACGACTCACTACTAATCTTCGTTCCGAACGTGTCGTCTTGACTTTGCGTTAAATTTGACTTTAATGTTGACTTTTGTTGACTTTGTTTGCGTTGATAATATTAGACTATTTTTCAGACCCACCAATACTCCCCCTTAGTCTATTATTATCAACGTCTTTCATCATGATCAGCACCGATAAGACAACTATATAATGATCTTCAATCTACCCCTAGATTGATGATCTAGTAGCGACAATCTTTCATCTTATAGGCTCCCCCTTTTTGAATACTCTCTCCTTTTGTGTGCATCATGAGAATGATCAGGAACAACATCTCTAACTCTTTATTCTTGAGTGCTTTTGAAGATGTAGGAGAAGGAATCCTAGCTCGGTATCCTCTGCAAACTTGAGGAACAGGTTCTCTGGTATGGTACTTTGCTTAGTTGATGATCGACCATCAATTGCAGCAAGAATCTATAACATAATTACAAACACATTCTACACAATTCTTGTTAGACCATTTCAACAATACAAATAAACCCGTGTTTATCTGAATGTGCAATTTCTCGTGAAATGAATGTGAAAATGATAATATTTTAATAGCATAATATGGAAGACTTGAAAATGATTTGAAATGAATATTTTATTGTATTTTGTTTCATCATATTACACCAAGAAATAATTTGATCATGAGATCACATCCTCAAGATATACAAAAGCACAAAGATGTATTTGAACATCGACAAGTTAGTGAGATCATACTGAAGCAGAGTCTGATCATGATTTTAAAATTTTGATAGCCAAATAAAACAGTTCAAGAATGATTGTTGGTATATTTGTCCAATTTAAACCCATGCCTTATTCTTTTCAACGAGTGACCTGCAACTGATTTTATCATGTTTTAGGTTCTATTAGAGAAGCTCAGGTAACTTGGTTCCCATAGACATCCGGCGAAGAACTTATCCCATCATCAGGGCTTATTGAGTAATATGATTAACTCTGCTTGACTTCCTTTTGAGGTTCAACAATGATCTTAGTTAAGAATCATTGTGCTTTTATTTTAGGGAACAGATGATGAGAGCTCCATGTCTATACTTACGTATAACTGAGGAGATGATCATCTAAGCGTGCTGATGAGAGCTTCAGGTCTATACTCATGTATAACAGAGAAGATCATCGCTCCAGGTCAATGCTTCCACATAGCAGAGGAGATAAGCACGAAATATACATCTAAAGAGCTAACGAGAAGCTATATTCAGGACTTGGGGATAGGGAGATTTTGAAAATGTCAGGAGAATAACGAGAAGCTATACTCATGTATAACAGAGAAGATCAACTCTCAACCCATTTTTGACAGGACATGTAACTTTGTGCAGGCCGAAATGTCAAGAGAATAATCCTTATCATCGATTTCTAAAGCTTTAGTTAGGCTATAGAATCACTGTTTACTTCGTTTTTAGGGCGAGCCTACCAAGCATATCATATAATGAAACTATCTTTTTCAGATTTGAGAATATTAAGTGTTACAAACAACTACATCAGTTACTATCATTTCTCACAAAGTACAAGTCATCCAAATAAGCATACCAAGAAGATATACTATCATTTCTCAGTCATCCCAAATCAAGTTCTTAGTTCCCGTGAAAATTTTTTATTCTCCCCCAAAATTTCTTTTTAACTGCCATGAAACAAAAAAAAAGAAATTTCCCCTTTTTTATTTTTTTATTTTTTAAGTATATAATAAACAGAATGATGAGCTCAAAATGGATCGATCTGTGATGATATAAGAACGCAATTCAATCTAATACACAGAAGTAGTCAATTCAACACACGAAATCAACAAAAATTCATAGAAGTTTTCATTGATTAGTAGAGAAGAATACAAAGTGTAAGTAACAGATACAAAGCGTCTAAACTGAAAGTCTAATCTTTAGATGTCTCTAGATGTCTTCCTACACAATACATATTCAGCCTATTTATACTAATCAGAAAACAAAGGAACATAGTTACAATAAAAGTCCCTATACTATGACAAAAATGTAAAAGACATACAAAGACAAATGTTAATCTTTAAAAGAAGCATCTACAAAGTGTAACATATTCAGCCTATTCACAGATTTGGACGAATTGTACTACTAATTGTGAATCAAATCATGTTTCTAATGATGACACAGATCTAATTCAACAATTTTAAGACTGAATTGTTTATCAATCACAGATTCAAGTGATTATGAGTGTTCGACAGTTGAAGAACAACTTCAATCACTAAACCGAAAGCTCTGAGACCATTTGATGAGCTCAAAATGGATCGATCTGTGTTGATATAAGAACGCAATTCAATCTAATACACAGAAGTATTCAATTCAACACACGAAATCAACAAAAATTCATAGAAGTTTTCATTGATTAGTAGAGAAGAATACAAAGTGTAGTAACAGATACAAAGCGTCTAAACTGAAAGTCTAATCTCTAGATGTCTCTAGATGTCTTCCTACACAATACATATTCAGCCTATTTATACTAATCAGAAAACAAAGGAACATATTTACAATAAAAGTCCCTATACTATGACAAAAATGTAAAAGACATACAAAGACAAATGTTAATCTTTAAAAGAAGCATCTACAATACTCCCCCTAAGATTTACATGTCTTTGGTCTTCAAAATCTTCGGGCTTCAGATCTTCAATCTTTAATCTTCAATCTGGTCTTCATCCTTTAATCTTCAGTCAAGTCTTCAGTCTCCAGCTTGATCTTCAGTCTTCAAACATCAAAGAAGTCTTCAGGTTCTTCCTTGACTTTGAATACTGGTTTCTCCTTGTAAGTCTCTTGCTCCCTTATAGCCTTTGCAATTGCAGCTTTAAATTTCTCAGCAAGCACACCTTGTTCAGGCTTCTTCTCATTTGTTTTTATCTCCATAGACTTCATCACTTCCAAGTTTTCTTAGATAATCCGGCTATATCCACATTTGCATAGCACTCTGTTGGATTTGGATTATCTTTGCAATAAATTTCCAGTACACCTTTACTTGATATTCTCATAAAGTCAATGTCTTTGAGATCTTTCTTTACTATATTTGCATACGCCATTGCTTTCCTCAAAGATATTCTTTCCATTGCTGCATTCATAACTTTGATGATGGATAGAAAATATTTCTTATCATTTTCTGCATTCTCGGGAAATACCTTCTCAAACTTCTGAATGGACAAAAATGAAATATAACTCGGATGAAGTAATTTAAGTTCAAATACTCCAAACAAAGTGATCATCCCATTGTCCCAATCATTCAAGTCTCGAACTAACTTCATCTCAAAAGTATCAGCATTATAAAACCATCTCAGGATTGGTTTGGACTGCTGTGATCCTTCAATTACTTTAAGTCCCGGATTAGTAATTTTTCCAAAAAATGCATCACTATACGCATCAAGGAACTTTTCTTCACCCACATCCTTTTCTACTCCTTTTTTCTTTTTCTTTAACTTTTGGAAATATTCTTTATCCTCTTGATTACAACGTGTTTCCAAGAAGGATGGCATTCTGTTTATTCCTCGGTGAAGAAGCTCTACAAACATCTCTCCACGCTTAGCTTTAGAATGGTTTATCAAAGGCAATTTTGCTAATTCTTTCAGATCTTGTACTGGGAGCTTGATAATGCTTGAGAAAAAGTGATACATGTCACATATAGCATTAACTCTCTTAATCAAAAATGCATCAAACACTTCATCATATTTCCAAGCTACGATCTTGACCTCTTTTGTTGTGTCAGGAACAATCATAGCCTTTAATAACTCTGAGATAGATTGTCCTTTTTGTAAAATATTTCGTACAAGGTCACCCGCAGATCGAGCTTTGTTCCATAATTGCCTTTGTTCCAAAGAAACATCATATCTTTGTCTTTCTGTTTATGGAAACATTTTTATTAGCTCTCTTCTTCTTTCATATCTTGAACTATCCATAGCCATTGATTTAATCTCATGTGGCTTCAAAATCCTTGTTCTTTTAGTTATTTCTAAATACTGAGGATTGTCAGTATCTAGAATGATCATCTTGTTTGTTTGTTTCTCAGTCTCTTGAAAGCTTCTCACTAAGTTTCTCAAGGATTCAGCTTGTAATCTTTTCAATTTCTTCCAAGGATAGTTCCTTGATTGCAACCACATCCTTAACATGGTTACGTTCATGACGTCTGGATTCGGATGGTGCAATTCTGATGTTGGAATATCCTCAACATTTATACTTTCACTTAGTGGATTCCATTCACCATGCTCAACCACAATCTCATTAGGATCAATCGGTGCACTTGACTCAGCTGCTATGCACTTTTCAAATTCTTCATTGATCTGTGAGACAGTTAATCCATCTAAGAATACTCTGTTGTATTTCATTTTCACCAGATAATTATATCTATGTTCAATATCAACAGGTATGTCATCATGGCTTAATCCACTTGGAGAAAAATGTTCTTCAACATTAGCCTCATGAATGTCTTCATCATCATGTACTTCATTGTACCAATCATCATCAAATTCAGACTCTATGTCATCTAGAGATCCGATCGTCTCTTGAATGTCAGCTTCTCCTTTTTCAACATTCACCTTTTGTATTTTAGAAGATGATTCAGGTAAAACTAAAACATCAATCTCATCCACTTTCCTTTTCCCTTTATCTACAGATTGAATCTTTTCAACCTCAACTGGAGCAATCTCAGACATAATTATTACCTCAGGAGATGGAGACTTTTGAGTTTCTTTCAACTTGTTTAGTTCACCTTTCAACATATTATTCTCCTCACTCATCTTCTTTAACTTTTCTTCCATCAAATCATAATCAACCATCATAACTTCAAAAGTTTTCAAATTTTCTTCTTTACTTTTCCTCAACTCATCAATCAATTTTTCTTTCTCTTTCATCTCTTCAATTAACTTTTTATTAGCATCTTTCAGCTCTTCAATTCTCTTAACTTGATTCTCATTATCCTTTTTAAGTTCATCAATTTGTTTTTGTAACTCTTCTTCCTTATTCACATTTTCTTCATGAATAGACTCTTGTACAAACTCAGTTAATACAATCTGTTCTTCACCACCAACCATTTCCTCTATCATTTCAGCTATTTCTTCAACTGTTTGGCTTTCATCAACTAGCTCTTCAGTCATTTGATCAACTTCTTGGATGTTTTCTTCTATATTTTCATCCATTTCCTCAGTATCACCATCTATTTCTTCAACAGCATCATGACTTTCTTCATGTGCCTCTTCAACAACATGCTCAGATTCTTGTATTTGCTCATGGATCACTTCCATAGCTTCAACATTATCATCACCTTCATTACCATCATCTCCATTATCATCATCTGATGAACTAGAACTTTCATCATCAGCTTCATCATGTTCATCATCATCATCATCTTCTTCATCATCATCAGCTGGAATTTCTTCAATAAGATCAGCTGGATCTAGTGGTTCTTCTTCAGTTAGATGATAGTGATCTATAGTGATATCAACTTCATCATTTGCCACATTCCTGATGTAATCAAATAGAGGAACATTCTGAGCACCTGTCACTATAGACAATCTTTTGTATGATATCTCTGACATGTGTTCAAGAATCAATGTTTCTCCACTAAAACCATTTACCCTTATGTCAGGATATTCTTCATTAATGATCATTTGAAGGAATCTTGGATACATCAGATACTTATTCCTTATGCCCTTTTCTAAATTGAAAATAAACCCATTCATGATCCACTTGGACATATTAAATCTCCTGTTTGTTGCCAGTGCTACTATCGGAGAAGCAATGTCAACAGGGAAAGAATTCCATCCTGCACTCCTTTTGGACATACAATGTTGGAATATATAGCACAGAAGTTTCCAGTGGTTGAATACACGGGCTCTGAAGAACTGTTTCTTTGGAAATTGATTAGGATGACCCATTTCCATGAATGTTTGACTACATTCATCAAATGTCAGTTCAGATAAATCTTCAGCATCATTTTGACCTAATCTCAAAGCATATCTTATAGAATCTTCTGATACTTCAATCATCCTCATGTTGGTTATAAACCCTCTAACTACTTTCCTTCCATTATCATCAGCATCAATATATGCAGTGCTCCAGAACTTTCGAATCGGACGAGCATATATAACAGGCTGGTAACACATAGCATATACATATTTGGTTCTCAGCAGAAATCTGATAATCTCTTCGTATCCAATGGCATCTCTAACTTCTTCATTGAGAAGAGCAGCCACATTATGTTTGGGCTCAAACTTTAAATCTGCCATCTGCAAAGAAAACAAAGAAATTTAGATTTTGAAAGTTATATTTTCACTCAATTTAAAGTTTATTGACTTTTACAATTTAACCACTTTAACTTGAATTTGCTGAGATTTTTATATTCTGATGAATTACACACATTCAAACGAATTTGTTTTTAGATGATTTACATTTTAAATTTTAACTTTTATTCAAAACAATTTTCAATATAGATTTTGATTTATTTTCCATTTTATTTTATTTTATTATTATTTTTTTATTATTATTTTTTTTAAAATTTTTTCTCTTGACTGTTCATCTTCAAGTCGACTGCTTGATTATCATCAAACATTCAACTTTGATGAACACTCGATTTGAATGCACAAACAGGTTCGCAATCCAGTTCATTTCATCATATAATCATCAATTTTCATTCAATATCCTTTGTTAAATCACATTTTAACAGATTCAATCATTAGGGTTCGAACGCCTAAACAGGTTCGAAACGCCCAAATCAATCAGCTTATTAATCTGAAATTTGTGTGATTTTGAGTTCGAACTTACATTTAGAATCGATTTCTATCACTTTCGAGTGCAACAACAACACAAAAATCAATCAGAATGAGGATTTAGGGTTTATCGGAATGTATGGGTTTTGAGAAACTGAGTGTTCAGGGGAGATTTGAGAATGAAATCTGAGAAACACAAAGTGTTGTTTATATACTAAGTGAAAAATTTAGGCGCATGAGCACTGTTTGTGCGCATGGGCTTAGGCGCATGAGAACTGTTCAGACGCATAAGCACTGTTTGTGCGCATGAGCTTAGGCGCATGGGCACTGTTCAGTCGCTTTTGCACTGTTCAGACGCATGAACTAAGCAGAAACGCCCAATACTTGTTTCTACACAGACACATTAGAACTGTTTAGGCGCATGGGAATGTAAAACGCCCAACACTTAGCAATATTTTCAGACTCATGACAACTGTTTAGGCGCATGACTACTGTTTGTCCGCATGAAGTAGTCAAACGTCAACACTTGCACAAATTCTGAACAAATCATCATGCTCCTACATTTGGACTTTTGACCACTGTTTAGGCGCATGAGATTACTTCCATGTGTCTAACACTTGTAAATTTTCATAATCTTCCACCTGCACACTGTTTAGACATATTAGCACTGTTCACATACTAATATTTAAACAATTTTCAAATTAACTTTAACTTTAAATTTTTTTTCTTTTTTTTACCTTCAAATTTTTTATTTATTTTTTATTTTTCATCCTTAAATTTTGAAATTTTATTTTTGACCTTTTATTTTTTGTTTTAATGTTTCAAAATTAGTTTCCCGTCATTTTAGTCTCTAAAATTAACAAAAACTCTCATTTAACTTTTGCAAGAAGCTTTTCCATTTAAAATGTTTTTCAGGTTCATTTTTCATTTTGTTACGCACACATGCTTGAACATCTGTAGCATCATCCTTTCCATCCAAAACATTAGTTTTTGATTTTTCATGATTTTACATATCCTGAAATTTAACAGTCATTTTTCTTTTAAACTCTTTTTACTCCCCCTAAACTTTTAAGTTTGATAAAACTTATAAGTTTCTTGAATTTGTCACATGAAGAGCACACTAATCATTGTTAAATTGCTTGCACACAGAAAACATGCAAAAAATTAAAATAAAAACAGAATAAAAATCTAATATTCACAATGAATCATGTTTGCAGTGAGATCATATTAGCAGTGATCAGCACATTGAAATAAAAAATGATGGATAGTCACAGACAGTGATTAAATCCTGATCAAGTGTGTTCCAGGTCAGCATTTTTGCAGCAAAGGAGACACTAGATCTAAGGACAGAAAATGAGTGCTCTTGGTAAGAGACTCAGCACACTTACTTTTTCAATTCTTGGATTGTTTAAGGTACAATTAGATATGACATTATGCAGTCACATTTAGACTTAGAGAGGTTAATTCTCATAAAGATATGCAAGAAGTCACTATTCTCAACTTGTTAACCTGACATATACTATAACCATATCTCATTTGGTGTTTGTGCACATTGGCATCTTGTTACATCGGTGAGTATATCCAGGTCTGTAATCACTTACAACAAAGGATATCTCATCACTTTAGGCCGATGATGACTCATAATAGAGAAGTGTTAGATGCATTAAATAATTAGAGCTCAATGGTTATTCATATCGCCATCAGGTGTGAGATTATGTCTTAACAAGCAATCAATTTGAGAAATCAACACTACTCATCAGTGCTAAGATAGACATACATGAATGCATGAGTGATTTAGTTTAATCACAAGAATTTACTTTTTCAGTATAATTGCATGAGCTTACCTGCACATCATATCTGATCATGTCAGACTGTAGTCGAAAGCGAAGTATGCAACTGATCATACTAATGTACTATCATTTCTCACGTATTGCAAAACAAATTCATTCCTATATAATTAATAAGAAAGACACTATTTTTGTGATTTTTGGTTTTATATTTTTATCTTTTGTTTTTCAATTTTCTATTTTTGTATTTGGTTTTTGTTTTTAAAAAAAACATGCACACACAAAAATAAAATCAGGCAATTAACTTTGACAGGTTCTCTGACTGTGTCCTATTCATATAAGGGAGGGTTCTGATCATATTTAGACTCAATTTACTGAAAATTCTCAAAAACCAATTTTAAGTGTGATTAATAAGACCAATTGACTCAACCAAATACTCAAACCGTCCTGGTAAGAAGGCTTTAGTAAAAAGGTCGGCCAATTGTTTTTCAGTAGCAATTTGAATCAGAATGATTAAACCTTTTTCAGAGTTATCTCTGAGAAAATGATATCGAATTTCGATATGTTTTGTTTTAGAATGTTGGACAGGATTAGCTGTAATGAACATAGCAGCTGTGTTATCAATGTAAATAGGTGTTTTAAGAAAGTTGAACCCGTAATCAGCAGTTGGTTTTGTAACCAAAGGATTTGAGAACATCCTGCTGAAGCAGCAATGTACTCAGCTTCTGCAGTAGAAACAGAGACATTTGTTTGTTTTTGCATTGCCACGAGACTAATCTGGGTCCTAAAATTGACACCCACCCGTTGTTGATTTTCTATCTTGACAACATCCGCCATAATCACTATCAGTATACCCATGTAACTCAAAATTTCCTTCGTAAGGATACCATAGCCCTAAAGCCGGTTTACCTTTGAGATACCTGAATATTCTTTTGACAACAATTAAGTGGGATTCTTTCGGGTCTGATTGATACCTTGCACAGACACAAACAGCATACATAATGTCTGGTCTAGATGCAGTGAGATACATCAAAGAACCAATCATCGATCTGTATAGTGTTTGATTTACTGATTTTGCTTTCGGCTCAGGCTCAATCTTGGCGTTCACATCAGTTGGAGTTCTGATTGACTGACAATCTAGCAGCTTAAATTTCTTCAAGAGTTTGTCGACGAACTTCTCTTGGTTGATAAAAATACCATCTGCAGATTGCTTAACTTGAAGTCCAAGAAAGAAATTTATCTCTCCCATAGAACTCATCTAAAATCAAGATTTCATGATTTCTTCGAATTCATTGCATATTTTTGGACTTGTAGAGCCAAATATGATATCATCAACATACACTTGTACACATAAGAGATCATCAGCATCCTTTCTGATAAACAGAGTCGGATTGATTTTCCCTCGCGTGTATCCATGTTGGATTAAGTGTTGCGACAATGTCTCATACCAGATTCTAGGGGCTTGATGTAGTCCATATAAAGCTTTGCTCAACTTGTACACACGATGTGGATATGTAGCATCTTCAAAACCTGGGGGTTGCTTCACGTACACATCATCGGTGATAGAACCATACAAAAATGCACCCTTTACGTCCATTTGATACACTTTAAATTTCATGAATGAGGCATAAGCCAGGAAGACACGAATAGATTCAAGTCTTGCAACTGGAGCAAATACTTCATCATAATCAATACCTTCTTCTTGAGTGTATCCTTGTGCAACTAATCTTGCTTTATTTCGGATAACAATTCCTCGATCATCAGTTTTATTTCTGAATAACCATTTTGTGCCAATAGCATTTTCTCCTTCAGGTAAATCCACCAGATTCCACACTTCTTGTTTGCGGAACTGTAATAATTCTTCTTGCATAGCCTCGATCCAACCATTGTCCTTTAACGCTTCGGTAACGTTTTTAGGAACAATTTGAGAAAGAAAGCAAGAGTATAAGCAGACGTTTGCTTGTTCTGATTTACTTCTCGTCGTTCTCTCACTCAAAGGACCAATAATCTGAGATGTTGGATGGTTCTTGTGAATACGAGATGTCGGAATCTCATCTCCTTGAACTTGAACATCTAGATTAGTCTGGTTCAGATTGGAAAGCTGATGCAATAGGCTTGAAGAATGTGGATTGAAATTGGGAACTTGAGTCGGTGAGTTGATAAAGTAATCAAGATTACCGGAATCAACTACATCACCAGAGATAGATGATGTTCCAGACTCAGGTTGTACAATTTCTGTACCATCATTAGGAATTGGTTGTGACACATTTGGTCTTCTGAAACTGAATGAGAATTGTCTTGATGATCTTCATTATTAGACTGAATAATAGAATCTCTAACAAAAGAAAAGAAGGGATAGTTTGAGCTTGAATCATCTGCATCGTCAGAGTCCGAATCATCACTGAATGAACCGAGATCTCCTTGAATTTTCTTTTCACCTGTAGAATCAAGCAAGTTAGATTGATTAAACAAGTTTGATTGAAAAGAGTTTGACAATGAATCTAAATCAAATAACCATGCAGGACCATTTGACACTGATGGAAAGAGTTTTCAAGAAATTTAACATTGAATGTTTCAACTATAACATTAGTCCTAGAGTTATAAACTCGATAGGCCTTTGAAACAGATGAATATCCAACGAAAAATCCATCATCAGATTTTGATTCAAATTTTCCTAAATGATCACTTGAATTCAGAATCATAACCGGACAACCAAAAGATTTAAGAAAATCTATGTTTGGTTTCCTGCCAAACATTAACTCATAGGGAGTTTTCAGTTTTTCTTTAACAATTAATGAACGGTTCTGAACAAAGCATGCAGTTGATATTGCTTCATCCCAGAATGTGATCGGAATTTTAGCATCGGCTAACATGGATCGTGCTGCTTCAATCAATGTTCGGTTCTTCCTTTCAGCAACTCCGTTTTGTTGAGGAGTTCTGGGAGCACTGAACTGATGAGCTATTCCTTTCTCTGCACAAAACATGTTAAGAGTTAGATTTTTGAATTCCGTCCCATTATCACTTCTAATTATTTTTACTTTTTGATCTAGTTGATTTTCTACTTTTATGATGAATTCTTTTATTAATTCAGCCGTTTCAGATTTTGCATTTAGAAAGAAAACCCATGAAAATCTTGTATAGTCATCAATGATAACTAAACAGTAAGATTTTCTTCCAATACTCTTCACGTTGGTTGGTCCAAAAAGGTCCATATGCAACAACTGAAGTGGTTTGGAATTTGAGTTTATCAGTTTGGACTTATAAGACGCTCTGTGCTGTTTTCCTTTTAAACATGCTGAGCATAAATCAGTTGTGGCAAACTTCTTTGATGGAAGGCCAATAACATGATTTCCTGCTACAAGCTTGTTCATGTTTTTGAAATTTGAATGCCCGAGACGTCTATGCCATAGCTGGCTTTCATCATTTGATGCTTTAGCAAAGAGACAAGTTGTTTCTGTAGAAGAATCCACTTGAGACATATCCAGTTTGTATACGTCTCGGTCTCTGACAGCTTTAACAACCACGCTATCCTTGCTTATCTGAAATCCTGGCTTCAAGATATAACAGAAAGAATCATCAAAAAGTACAGAGTAGGATTTATCACAAATTTGGGATACGCTTAACAAATTAAAGTTCAACTGTGAACAGAAGTTGACTTTATCAAAGCTTATAATCCCGTTGGATACTGTTCCTTCTCCGGTTATTTTTCCTCCCGCATCACCACCAAAGGCGACATGCGTTGCATCTTTTAACTTAAATTCTTGTAATAAGGCCTAATTTCCTGTCATATGCCGGCTACACCCGCTATCCACATACCAAGTGTTGATTGGTCTTCTCGGGCGTACCTGTAAAACAAAACAATTTAAGTTGAATATCTACCCAAGCCAAAATGGTCTTGGGTTTTCCAAACTTGTCAACAATAGTAAATTTTTTAAAGTGAAGTTTGTTGACATCAGGTTTATTCTTTATGAATTTACCAATTCTGTTATTTGTAACAAAATTATGCTTGTTTGGAAAATTCATTCTTTTTGACTGACCATTGTTTGAAAAGTTTTTGTTTTCAAAACTTTTGTTATTAATTCTCACTGACCTTGGAATGAAATTATCATTGAAGTATTGTTTAGGTCTCACTGAATTATTTCTTTTGAAAGAGTTCAAACCTAAGGAGGGTTTGTGTGTTAATCTTTGAAAATCGACATTTTGGTTTCTTTTATATTGCGGATTAACATAACCTTTGCTTACTGTTGAGGTGGCAAATCCTCTCCTCTGTGAATTCTTTCTAAAATAACAATCTTTAGTGTTGTGAGTTTGCTCATCACAGTAAGTACAGTATTTGTTAAAATAACACTCTGAAGTTGAGTGATTTCTCATATCGCAAATGTGACAGTATTTGTTAAAAAAACATTCAGCAGTGTTGTGATTGTACATGTCACATATTTCGCAGTACCTCTGTGGAGTCTTGAATAATTGCTTATTAACCTTTGACGTTGACGCAACATTAGAAACTTGGTTACTTTTAGGTGTCAAAGTGTTAATTTGTTGTTTTTGATTTGAAGAATTGTGCTTTTGATTTGAAATGTTTTTCTTTTGCACAATTTGTTTTTGTTTTTGAACATGAACTTCATTCTTGTTTTCCTTAGATACAAATCTTTTTGCTACAGCGGAAGTCTTAGAATCTGAACCCGTTTTCAGATCAGAGGTAGATTTGTTTTTAGGATTTTCTTTAACATTTTGAATAGAGTTCACATTCAACAAACCAGCAGATACAAATTTAATCGGCTTTAATTTTGTTTTCTGATTTATTTCTTTTGCCTGATTTTCTTGAATTTTCAATTGATCATTTTTGGCTTTATTTATCTTTCTTCTTCGTCTCTGATTCCTTGATTTTGAACCAGTTGTTTGTTTAGATTGAACATCTTCAGTTGAAGATTCTTTTTCACATTCTTTCTTTTTCTGGTCTTTTTGCCATTTTATGAATTCTGGGTTATTTAGACCAAATGAATTTGAATCTTCTGATGTTTCTTCATCATTTCTAGCTTTGTTTTCTGTCATCGTACTCATTTCTTCCAAAACTGATTCTTTAGGAACATAAATTTTCTTGTTCTTTGGTCTTGGTTCATAAGATTTAACTTTAACCGGATGACCATTTTTAATTTTCTCAATATCATTTTCTTCAAAAATTTCTACGTTTGTTTTCTCTTCTTCATTTTCAGACATCTTGGTCTTGTTCTGAATGCTTTGAGTTTTGCTTTGTTTTCTGGAGAGTGATCGTGAGTGTTAAAGTTTTCTGGTAAAGTATTCGTTATTGATTCAGGCATTGGTTCATGAGTGAAACCCAATCCTGCCTTTTGTTTATCTTTACGTTCATTTACCAGCTTTTCCACAATGGTTTTAGAACTTTTAACTTTAGCTAGATCAACTTGAGTAGCTGCATGAGCTATCTTCTCCAGTTCAAGATTTTTCATCATCTCTTCGAGTTGTTTTGATACAATTTCAAGTTCTCTTAGAGTTTTGTTCCATGAATTTTGAAGAGAGATAATCTTGTCATCAGATGTTTTATGATCCTTTTTCAGCTTGTTATGCATTTGTTCTTCTTGCTTAAGTTTTTCACATATCTTATAAGAATAATTTCTGTAGTATTCGACATGTTCGAAGCAAGACTTTGTGCATAACTTTTCTCTGACTTCTGATGGAATTTCAGAATATTTAGGAGGAGACGTTTCAGAGTTAGAGCTTTCAACCTTTGGCTGATCAGATTTTGCCATCAAAGCAACTTCCTCTGAATCTTCCTTGGGATCAGACTTATCACTCCAGTCATAATCCTCTTCCTCGTTCTCAGAGTTTCCATCAGCTTTTGGATCATTAACTTCAGACCAATCTTCCTTTTGTATTTCTGCAACAAGAGATAAATTGGAAGTTAGATCAGCAGTAAATTGTTCAGCGTAGGCACTCCAATCATAACCATCAGTAATATTGACAACTAAAGCTTTCTTGGGTTCCTCTGTTGCTTTAGAATCATCTTTCAATTCTGGCATTGGTAGGCTTTGATAAGGTTTCTGAAATGTCTTCTGTGACGATTGCTGAAACCTTTGATTGCTTGAGCTTGATTGACCATTTCCTCCTTTATTCCTTGGAGCTTTGCACTCTCTAGAGAAATGACCATAGCTGTTACAGTTAAAGCATCTTGACTTTGACTTGTCAAAACCTACTGTCTTGTTTGCACTTGGTTTATAGTTTTTGTTGACGTAGGAATGCTTTTGAGTTCTGTATGCTATCATTACCATCTGCCAATTCAAGTCCATTTCCTCAACGTCGTCTGGATCCATTTCAAATAAATCCTGCAAAACAAAATCAAGTTGAGTTAAATGGCTACCTTGGTATGCTTGAAAACTTGCCATAAATGCAGTAAAAGCAGTTTTTGACTCTTCATCTTGTAATAAGATGTTTATTACATCGTTAACTTTGCTAGATTTAGCAGAGTTAACAGATGGAGTCTCTGCTTGAGAGTTAGAACTTTTAGGCATAGGAGGAGATTGAGGTTTATTCTGATTTGTATAGGCAGGAGCACTTGTGTAAGTAGAATCAGTGAAGAACCCTGCACCAACAAATAAATCACCCTCATCTTCTGGTGAAGTTTCATTCTTAGCCATGAATGCATTCTCCACAGTGTTTGCTGGAGAAGCAACATACTTATATTGTGACATCGAAGCTGCTCTGTCGTTGTTTCTAGAACTTTCATCAATTTCGACAGATTCTATTTTAGCAATCAAGAGATCTAGATCCATTGGAAATTTCTCAGTATGCTTTAACAGAGTGACTGTTTGCTTCCATGAAGATGGAAGAGCATTGAGAAGTCTGTAGTTAAGATCTTTTAAATCATTCTTGATCCCTGCAGTCGACATCTCTGTAGTCAGTTGAACAAATCTGTTCATCATCTGATTTATTGTTTCACCAGACAAATGTTCAAAAAGTTCTAATTGTCTCTTTAGCTTTTGCTTTTTCAGATCCTGAATCTCTTTTCCACCTTCACATATTATTTTCAAGGCCTTATACATGGTGTATCCAGTCTGATAACCATCAAGCCTTGTAAGAACTTCAAGAGGTAGACCTTTGCACATTAAGGAATATGCTTTAATATCATTTTTAACTTTTCTGAGGTCTTCTCCTTGTAGATCATCTTCTGGATAAGGTTCAGTAGAGTCCTTTGTATACACAAATCCTCTATCAGGTCCATCAGATGTGATTGGAATGTAAGGACCTTTTTCTATTGATTTCCATAAATCAGTATCAATAGAATTCAGATGGTGTTTTAATCTCAATGACCAATTCTTGAAATCTGCTCTATTCTTCAGCTTGGGAACTCGGTTCTCTGAGTCTTCTGATTTTACCATTTTTTTAATTTTTGATTTTTAAAAGTGATTTGTTTTTGTTGTTTTTAATGTTTTGAATTAAAACAATAAAATGAAAATATTTTTGGATTTTAAAGTTTCTGAAAAATTTCTGAAAATTTCTAAGTGTGAAAGCTGATGCGTCCAAACAGTAGTGAAATGCCCAAACAGTAGTGAAACGCCCAAACAGTTGGGGTACACCTTTTGACTTTGACCCTGAAACGTCTAAGGGATTGCCTTAGAAAAATTCCAAAAACGCCCAAGTTGAGAAGCGTCTGAACAGTTGTGATACGCCCAAACAGTTGTCAGGCATCTGGGTGTCAAAACGCCAAAACAGCAAATACTCCTCAACAGTTGAAAAACGCCTAGAACTAGGTTTCTGGTGATACGCCCAAAGCGTCCCAACAGTTGAAATGCGCCCACAGTGGTAAAACGCCTAACTGAAAAACGCCCGAACAGTTGTAAAGCGCCTAAACAGTTGTTATGCGCCTATCACTTAGACGATTTTCAGCAGTGTTTCTGACCTAATGCGCCACATTCATCAGCTTCAACGAACTCAGATTCTTTCAATTTCTTCAAAACTTGATTAATTGATCTAAATTTCACCAATTAGGTCTGAAATCGATCGATTAACAATCCTCTAACATCAATTTCATCAATTAACAACAAAAATTAATGTTTTGATTCAAAGAACAGTTCGAACAAACTAAGAACAGTTCGAAGACTTTTTGCTCAAATTCACAGATTTGAACGAATTGTACTGCTAATTGTGAATCAAATCATGTTTCTGATGATGAAACAGATCTTAATTCAACAATTTTAAGACTGAATTGTTTATCAATCACAGATTCAAGTGATTATGAGTGTTCGACAGTTGAAGAACAGCTTCAATCACTGAACCGAAAGCTCTGATACCATTTGATGAGCTCAAAATGGATCGATCTGTGATGATATAAGAACGCAATTCAATCTAATACACAGAAGTATTCAATTCAACACATGAAATCAACAAAAATTGATAGAAGTTTTCATTGATTAGTAGAGAAGAATACAAAGTGTATGTAACAGATACAAAGCGTCTAAACTGAAAGTCTAATCTCTAGATGTCTCTAGATGTCTTCCTACACAATACATATTCAGCCTATTTATACTAATCAGAAAACAAAGGAACATATTTACAATAAAAGTCCCTATACTATGACAAAAATGTAAAAGACATACAAAGACAAATGTTAATCTTTAAAAGAAGCATCTACACGGAATTGAAAAAAAAATTTTACTAAATAAAGTCTTCCAAATTATACTAGCAAAAACATGAGAAATGAAGTAACAAGAAAAATGCAGTGATTGTGAATGGTAGATAAGAATCCAAAATGTGGATGAGATACCATAACATGTTTGTTCCGCCTCAAATTTGAATTAGGAACAATCCCAGTCAGTAAACCGGATTACTGATAGGCCTCCTGAATTGTTCCTGCACTCATAAACAAATTAGTTAGAGAGGGGGAACCATGTCATCGTGGTCTTGGGAGTTCCTTTTTCATCAGTGTATGTAACCTGTTTAAGCACACACACTTTTGAAAAATCATTTATTTCTTTATCCTTTTCTTTTTGTTTTACTTTCCAAATTTGTTTCTCTTCAATTACTTTTGATTTGAAAGAATTGAATTTGGAAATCATTTTCTGTTTAAGACCCGAAGGAAGAGATTTTAATTTTGAAACATTGGTCTTTTTCATCTTTGAATCATGTGAAACCGGCTTCACATGAGAAGGTTTGGATAGATTGTTCTTCATCCAACCATTCAAAGATATGTTCTTTTTACCTTTTGAACCCGAGAAGCAACCTGTGTTATCTTTACCTCCTGAAGCTTGCCTTTGAACCTAAGGGCACTTCTTTAGCACATGACCTTCTTATCCACATTTAAAGCAAGCCTTGAAAGGCTTTTAGTTCTTCGTAGTCCTGTGGATAGCTGGAGAGGGTGGAGTCTGTTTTGAGGTTGTTGCACCTTGTTGACAACCTTGAAGCTTCTTCTTTTGGATATCAGGAAATTGAACTTTCTGAGGCTTTGTCAATGTGGATTTTGAACTGGGCTGTGTTTTGATGTGTGATGTTCTAGAAGCTGAGATCTGAACATTCTTTTGAGAATCCTTTTGTATGACAGGTGACATGTTAGACTTGGAAGCAAATTTGTGAGGGTCATGATGGATAGCAGATGAAGATGGTGAGTGCTTCTACTGAGTCTTGGAGGAACTGCTGATTTGTTTAGTAGTTGGAGATGAGATCCGTATAGGTCTTGATTCAATTGTTGGAAGATTTTGACACTTGATAACTTTAGGTGACTTGATGATCTCTTGTTCATCATCAGAACTTGTCCAGTCCTGTATGCACAAGTCAGCTTCCAATGGATCTTGATTGATGACTCTTGTTGTGTCGGTTTGTGTTGTTGAGTTCTGATTGCTTGACGATTCTACAACTGTTCCTTCTTTGACAAACTTGACAGGAACAAAAGAAGGGATGTTACCTATTTTGAATTTGTTAAAGAAGTTACGTGAAACAACTGATACTAGTTTTGAAGCATCAGAGTTGGAATTATCATTTTGCAGATCAGATCCTTGCTTGATGAGCCCCAAACCTGCAGGAAAATCATATTCATCTCGAACCTCTTTGTAATTAATGCTTCTTAAACCTACATGTAAACTTTTAATATCTGCAACTTCAATTAAATCATTAGATGGATGAGGTTGAGGCATAGGAGAGTAACAGTAAGTGGTAGGAGGAGGATAAACATATGAAGTTTCACCACATCCCACCCCATTTTAATTTTCGCTCCCCTTTGCTTAAAGAATAGTTCTTCATGTTTCATCCTTGATATCGTCCATTTATCAAGTTTAGTTTTAAGCTTGCTAGTCTCAAATTCTGCTAATGTGACTCGTTCGCTCAAAACATTAATCTCGACGTTCTTTTCTAAAGATTTCTTTTTAAAAGATCATTTTCTTTTAAAGCGTCTCTTAGTTTAATAAAATATTTGGACTCATTGATTTTAAGTTCTTTGTTTATTCATTTTAATTCTTTTTCATTTTCTAACAATAATCTTTTAGCTTTATAAACCCCGAATAAACGAATTTTGGAGGGAGGAGAACACGTGTCTTGAACTATCTCATAGGGGAGTCCCATAACTATCTTTTCAGCAGCTAGGGCTTTTTCACATTGAGAGACAGGAGTGTTCTTTTTGTACTCTTCTTCCTCAGCAGCTCTCTTCTTAGCTTCTTCAGCTTCACCTTCCTCTTGCTTTCCTTCATCCTGAACTTTACTCCGACTTGTACAATCACCAACATCACCAAAACTCTCACCTTGAGTATCACACCTGAGTTCTTTGAAAGGATCAAAATCCATAATAGAATCCTCATCACTGTTTACCGTCTCAGCCATCAATGCATGATTCACTTCTTCTTTAGTCTTTTTGATCTTAGTATTTGAAGATATACCTCCATACATGAATTGGTTGTACTCTCTTCTTTTAAAATCGAAATCAAATGACTTCAACTTGTTGATAACTTCCATGAGTTTGTAGTAAGCAAAATTCTTTCCTGCTTTAACAATCTAACTTGTGGACTCCACTATGAGGGAAGAGAGTCCAGAAGTTTTGTGACTTGCTCATTGTTCCCCAACTGATCATCGTACTTCTTAAGGTTGTTTGCCACCATCAGAAATCGATCAACAAAATCAGATATCTTTTCATCTTTCATGGCTGCAAAAGAATCAAACCGACTTTGTGCCATTTTGGCGTTGTCTGATTCGAAATTGGCAGAAAACAACATTTTCATTTAACAATATTAAAATTCACTTTAACACCCAAAACTAAAATATTTTTCTGAAAAAAAATTGATGAATAATATTCTCCCCCAGGAATAAAATACTTTTAATGTCAACTAAAAGGTTTCTAAGCAACTGGGGTCAAGCTAATTTCACTGGCAAATTCGCTAGCAGTTTCTCTCCTAATTTCGCTGGTAGTTTCGGTAACAGTTTCACCCAGCAATAGCACACAGAAGCTAGTTTCGCTGGATTGTTTCGCCCTAAACTAGTTGAACTTTCGTTCAGAGATCAATTTGACAGCAATTTCGCTAGGTTTGACACACAAACACATTGAACTCTCGTTCAACGCATGTACATTCGCTAGGACAAAGAAATCAGATCCAGAACCAAGAACTATGTAATTTCACTGATTGATCCCTAGTTTAACCCGGCGAAGCTGTGTAGTTTCGCTGAATGATGCTGTAGTTTTGCTGGACGATCTGTAAATTCGCCCGATGTATCTAGACAGCTTTTTCAGCACGAAATCAACTAAAATTAGTCCAAATCTCAATGAACTTTAGATCTGATGATTTCTAAAGATTCCCACAACAAAATCGAGCAATCCTCAATCAATTTCCATGTCCAAACATGCAAATCAGATAAAAATGAATGTAATAGTGAATTGTTTGAAAATACCCAACAACTCAATCAATCAAGAGCACAAAGGCTCTGATACCAAATTGTTGTTCCACTTGATCGTTGATACAGTGCACTTGATTGACAAACAAAAACAAATCCCACTGATAACACAAATATCAATGATATTTGTTTACAAAATAGATCAAACACTATAAAATAAGGATGAACAAGATGAACACCACAAGAACATTCAATAAAACCCTTGTTTAATCTATATTGATTTGCGTAAGATATTGTTTACATGGAAACCCTTAAATCTAGCTCATTCAAGCTTAACAACACTCTAATAACTCTAGCTATATATAGTCTAATGACAATTAGACTTAATGACAATTAGCCCCCTAGACTATCATTAAAACATGATAATTATAAAATTACAATTAAGACACAAACTAGACAAATAAAGATTAAATATATATTTTGTTGACAACAAAATATATATTAACTCTAAAACCCGTGTTCTTTGTATCTTCAACGACTCACTACTAATCTTCGTTCCGAACGTGTCGTCTTGACTTTGCGTTGACTTTGACTTTAATGTTGACTTTTGTTGACTTTGTCTGCGTTGATAATATTAGACTATTTTTCAGACCCAGCAGGATAGTTATTGGAAGTTAACTTAATTACTGCACCAGGATAGCGAAAGATTAGCAATGTTTTAGGAACAGAATATGATCTCTATTTAACAAGAGATCAAGAACATATAAAGGAGAGGATTAACACATGATCAAGCAACATCAGATCATACAACAATCATAACAATAGAATCAATAGCAGAAGAAGCATTACAATCGATTGATTGTAATTATTGAGCAATCTTCGTTTGTTTATTATTATATCTTGATTGTTCACTATATTGTTTTTTATCGATTTCAAGTTCATAAATCAATTAAACAACAAGTATTGGTAATTCACGTGATCAATACTTGTTAAAATCAAATCTGACTTGTATCAATCCTTGGATTCTCTCAGGTGGTATCAGAGCTGGTGCTCATTGATCCAGATCAATTGATCTATCGGTTTGATTTGTTTAATTGATTTTTGCTAAAACATAGTTGTTTCTTTTTCAAAATTAATTAACATGAGTAATTCAGTTGTTGGTGCTTATCAACCTCCTAAACTAGATAACAAATCTGATTTCAAAACTTGAAAAATCAGGTTCAGGTATCATGTTAATTATACAGATTCTGATTTATGGGTTTCGATTACTAAAGGACCTTATATTCCACCTGTGTTAGGAGTGGATTATAAGGATAATAATCAACCTATAAGTCTGAAAAATCTGTCACCTGATGATGCTATGAAAGTCAAGATTGACATCAAAGCCTATAATATGCTTACTATGGCTTTGCCTGAAGATGTCTTGATCATGTGTGAATCATACAAAATAGCTCACTCATTATGGAAAATACTACACACCCTGTGTGAAGGAAGTGACGAGATTAGGAGCATAAAGAAGGATACTCTTCGCTCACAATATGAAACCTTTCATCATATTACGGGCGAGTCAGTTCCTCAACAGTTGCATAGATTTATGCAACTTGTTACTGAGATGAACATCTTTGAACTTAAGTACAGCAATGAAGAGCTGAACAAAAAGATGCTTCATGCCTTACCAGAAAGTTGGACACAGACTGTGTCTATGTTCAAGAACACTATTGATTTGAATGTAATAGGACTAGACACACTAGTGGCGAAGGTCAAAGCTTTGGAACTAGATGAAAAGACCAGAAACAAGAGTATGAAAGAAGCTATAGCACCTTATCAATTCAAAGAGTTAAAGAGTGCTGGAAGTGCATTCATCTCTAATGAAGATGAAGATAACTCTTGTAATGGAGTGAACATAAAGAAGAAACATGTTTTTATGCTGCCAAGTCTTTCAAATCAAGTACTCAAAACAATCAGCACATAAAATCCAAAGGAAAAGCTGATGACTCCAAGAATAAAAAGAACAACAATCAAACAAAACCAATTACTGTGGTTCTGGAATTAGAAGAACAGAAAGCTGCTTTTACAGCCTTTAGTTCAACCTTTCAGGCTTATCTGGGAAGCACTTTCACTCTTGTTCTCTTCTGTCAACAAGATCTAGAAGAACTTAATCCTGATGAGGTAGAAAAGATGGATCTACAATGGCAAATGGCAATGATCGCCTATAGAGCCAACATGTACTTGAAGAGGAACAAAGGACTGTTTGTAGGAGGAAGATCAACTAAAATTAGTATTGACAAATCCAAAGTAAGATGCTTTAAGTGTAATTTATATGGACACTTCTCAAGGAGTGAAACAACAATCAACAACAATCAAATGACTCAAGACAGCCTAGTCAAAGAAGTTTCACACAGGCTCAACTAACCAATTCATCCCCACCATTAACAAGCAACACTACAGGTACTAACAATGCTAAAGAATGTTGTTTAATTATTTTATAGGATGGTACTTGTGATTGGAGCATGTATGAAAAGGAAGTACTAGTGGAAATCAATCTTTGATGGCTAACATGGAAAACAGAGTTCCACCAATGGCCACAGAGGTAAGAGAAAGGTTATGTTCTTCCACTTGTGTTGATGAAGTTGAAAGATATAGAACACATGCTCAATAGTTGGCTGATAAAGTAAAAGAAACTCTACTTTTAAATGAATCACATGTTAGAGAACATAAACTTTATCAAGTCAAAATCAATTCTTTACAAAAGAATTAGATAAACTTTTATCTGAAAATTACAATTTGAAAGCACAAGTTGAGCATTTGACTACTTCTTTAACTAAGTCTATGTCAGATCATGCATCTACTAAAGTGAAACATCAAAAATTCCAATTGTCATCACAACAGTATGAGAAACAATTAAACTCTCATATTGAGTCAAAGAACAGATTTGGTTTGGGATTTCATGTTGTTGCACCACCAGTAAATGTTGATTACACTTCTCTACCTCAGTCCATGACTAACAGCTTCTCTAATCACTTGGTGTCTAGTACCAAATCTGAGTCAACAGATAAAAATAATGATGATGTAACTAACGACACTGAATCATATGAAACTGATTCATCACAATCAGAACTTTCAAAACAACATCAACCAGAATTTGATTATGATAACTGTGATGATCTGGATGAGGATGATGATGAGCCTCATAATACTAGTTTGGTTAAGGGTAAAACTGTTTTAAATGAACATTTAATTCCCAAAGTATTGGATGAAATCAAGCTCCCTTATCCACCAAAACAAAGAAATCTACTAAAGACGATTTACATAAGGATTGGTCAACTGAATGAAGGCATTATTCTCTCAACAATCAAAACAAAAGAAAATCAGCAAAAGAGCTTTGGAAGACAACAAATTCACTTCAGTCGATCACCTTTGGAAGCAGTATCAGCAATCTGTAAAATCCAAGAAAACTATTCCTAAACAGCCATCCGTAGAAGAAATACGAAATAAGAAATAATTTGTTGAAGCATCATCCAGTAACAACAAAGTTCAGAAACTACAAAAAATGGATGCTAAACAAGAACATTTTGACATCATGTCAGGCAGAGGTAAAGAATCATCATCTGCTAAATTTGAAAAGAGTTGAAGAAGCAAAAGAAGGCACTGATTAAGAAACAGGAAAAGGTAAAGGTTGTTTCTGATAATTAAGCTGAAGAGAAGTACTGTAAATGGTGTGATATGCATAATCACAGCACAAAAAAGTGCTACTTCAGCAGCTATTGCTCAATATGTAATATGAACAATCACATGACATCTGATTGTTACTTCAACAAAGTTGTGCAATATGCAACAAACACAATCACTCCACTCAGGAATGCTTCTTCAACAAAAAGAACAAAACAAAGATCCTTAAGAAGAAGCTAGTAGAGACCACTGAATCAGACTCACAATCTTCTGAGGATGATGATTCAAACGTCTCAAAACAAAAGAAGTAGCAACAAAAGCAGAAAGCATCCAAGATAAGGAAAACAACTGCTATGGTGCAAACAGAGAAAAGAAGATCAAACAACAATTTCAAAGCAAGATACCTCACAAGAAGGTAGCACTTGAAGAAGATGATGACTTCTTTGACACTTAAAAAAGGCAATCATGTACCTCAGTCTAAATCAAAGGATGCAAAAACATTTTCTGGGCAATCCTCAACATCAGGATCAAGGAAGAAGTCACTGAAAGAATGGATGACTGACCAAGTCAGTATGAATCAAGATAAAAACACCTTAGCATCATCACCAAAATCATCCTCACCCAAAACAAAACAAATGAATCAACTGATATTAAATTAATTTAGAAACATCAAGGCTCATGCATGAGAAAGTTACTATATTAGATAACAATGGCAAGCCCAAGACCATCAAGGCTTGGGCTCCTCGGTCTAATTAAGTTCATTATGTTTTGCAGGAACTTCCAAGGAGGGCTGACAACAAGTGGTATGTTGACAGTGGCTATTCCAAACACATAACAGGAAACTGTTCTCTCCTCCATGACTTCAAACATAAAAATGCTTCATTTGTAGCATTTGGTGGAGATAAGAAGGGAGGAAAAATCACTGGTGAAGGAATGGTAACCAATGGAGTTCTTAAATTTGAGAAAGTCAATTTTTGTGAAAATTTACAATTTAATTTGCTAAGTGAATCTCAAATTTGTGATCAAAACTATACTACTTTCTTTTGATAAATCTAATTATTACATTCTCAAGTCAGGTTATAAAATTCAAAAAGACTGGATCCTTCTCAAAGAACCAAGAAAAGGCAACACCTATGTGTTGGACATGAACAACACAGGAATAACAAGCAAAGAAACATGCCTGATTTCTAAATCATTAGAAGATGAATCTCAACTATGGCATAAAAGGATGGCTCACTTCAACATGAAAAAGATGAATAAACTGGTGAAAAATGACTTAGTCGTTGGTGTTCCAAAGAAAGAGTTTTTCTGTTCTAATCACTGTTTATTATGTTCTAAAGGAAAACAACACAAACTATCACATAAATCCAAAACAGTCAACTCTAACACAACACCACTAAAGTTATTGCACATGGATCTGTTTGGTTCAACCAATGTATTAAGCATTGAAAAAAGGCAATACTGTTTGGTAATTGTTGATGATTCACTAGACTCACTTGAGTATTTTTCTTAAAACAAAAAAGTGAAACATCAGAAATATTAATGGAGTTTATCACCAAGATAGAAAATCAACTTGATCTAAAAGTCAAAATTTTAAGAAGTGATAATGGAATTGAATTTTTTAATTATGTCTTAGACTCATTTTGCAGGGAAAAGGCATAGCTAGGCAATTAGTGCTCCAAGAACTCCACAACAGAATGAGTTGCTGAAAGAAGAAACCAAACTCTAATTGAAGCAGCAAGAACAATGTTGGCTGATTCAAAGCTACTAATAACATTTGGAGCTGAAGCAGTGAATACAACATGCACTGTTCAAAACAGGACTTTAATAGTCAAAGAAAACAACAAAACACCCTATGAACTTTTGTTTAAAAGAAAACCTTTCAGAGGATATCTTAGAGCTTTAGGTGTCATGTGTCTATCTTAAACACTAAAGAACAATTAGGAAAGTTTCCTGCAAAGGCATATGATGGTTTCTTTGTTGGGTATTCCTAAACATCTAAGTCATACAGAGTATATGTACCACATGATAACATTATGGAAGAAACTCCTGACGTGTCATTTGATGAATCCTTGTTTACACAGTCTGTGAAAGGATCATCTTGGTTGTTTGATATAGATGAATTTACTAACTCATTTAACACTGGCTATCTCAATGTGATAGGTGCTATGGATACATGTTATCCTTATATTACTCCAAACATGGGTGTACCATTGATAGCTGATCCACCAAGACAAGTTCATACATATATTCAAATACATAATGATACTGGTGCTTCAGCTCAAACAAGCAAAGACATGCCTGATGTCCTTAGAAGATCTACCTCAGAAGAAGTACCTCCCTCTACAGAGGTTCCATCCACTTCCGTATATGTTTCCACTTATACAGATGATGCACTAAAACTCCCTAAAGTTCCTCACACTTCAGAAAACATCCCAACACCACAGCCACATACAGATACACCAATTACAGATTCTGTAGCTGATCCTTTAACTGCTACAAGAGGTATATCCACATCTACGGAAACACAAGTCCATGCAGAACATCATTCAGCCGCACAAGATCATATACAATTTTCTGAGAGAAAAGGGTCTAATCAAGTTGATCAAAGTAGATACAATAAATCAACTTGCTGATTTGTTCACTATAGCCTTTAAGTCAATTAGATTTAATTTCTTAATTGAGTCATTAGTCATGCTCAACTTAGATTAGAACACAACAACAACAGAAGTATTTGTCCATTACTTGTAATCATATGAGAAAGGCACACACTTTATCAAAACAAACAACTACATAAGGCAGTTGATATACTAAGGATATGATAGTACACTATAACTTGACCTATATCCCAGCTTTCAACTCAACAACTAATTGCTGATCAGATATGTTGGATGTGTAAATAGGTTCAGGTTGAGTGGAAACTAACATATGTCATGCACAACATAACGCTAGGATGACTTAGTGTGAACAAGTCATTGTCAGGAGCGCACAAGTAAGTCTTCTCAGGATGTGATCATTTTCATCACCCACGCACACTTACTATGTTGCAACACCGTATAACCACTATCTTTGTGCATCATGACCCTCTGTTTTGCGTGAGCAAACACTTGGGTTTAAGGACACCTCTTTTTTACGTGAGAAAAGACCTGGTGAACTGATACTGATCATCAAATATTCCAAAAAGGATCTGCTCTAAAAGAATCCAAAGTGATCAATTGTATATTAAATTCAAGGAGCAACCAAACGAACTCAACATTAATAAGATTTCAAAGAAAATCTTAAGATAGAGCTTATACTCTACGGAACATGGTTTAAGTGTGATAAAGTGATAACTTGATTACGTTCAGGGGGACTAACTTTCACGCAACTTCAATGATGCGTTCATCTTTATTTCTCTTTAATTCTTACCAAAACATGATAAAAGCATGCACAGTTGAATTTACACTCTTCTTTGAATTTATGCGGATCATAATATTTGCAATCTGTACTAGATCAAGTAGACCATAACCTCGACAATAATATGCAGCACATTACCTGGTTTATAGTATGATCCCTAGTATATCATATATTTGCCTGTAACAAACTTTCACCAACACTTCCTTTCTCTATGATTATCAGCCGGATAGATTAACTGTTGTTCATGCTCTTTTCTTATAAATTTGTGATTCACTTGGGTATTTTTATTATAAATTTTTGATAAATACATAAGTTTATGATTAATCACAAATTTAAGGGTAGTAGTCAAAGCACGAAATTGATTTTAACTGATCTTAACATAATGATATGAAGAAAATTGAAACTTGAGCACTAACTTGGCTGCAGGATATCTGAAGTGTGCAATTATTTTTGCACAATTACCATGAAGCAAAATGATAAGGTCCATTAGCAAACAACAAATGGATTAACTATATGTTAATTCATACACAAAAACTTTATCATAATGTTATCTACGGAAGAAAATTTCCTTCAAAAGATAATCAAAATTATCTTCGGAAGCAAATTAACCTTCGGATCACAATTTGTGTTTTCCGAAGATGCTCTGCAGAAGACAGGATTAAACAATCTTTGACTTCCGTAGATATTCTATGGAAGATAAAAAACCAAATGTCTGGCTTGCATAAGTGTTAGTTACTTGCGTAGATATTAATTATCCAGATAACCTTGGAAGGGTAAAAATGGTAAGTGGGTCCCACATCATTAAAATAAGAGTTAAACAGTATGGAAAAGTATAAAAGGGCATCTTGACCGTTGGACTCTCTATTCACTCCCAAAAACACTCTCTGACCTAGAAATCCTTTCTTCGGAAAACTCCTTCTTCACCTTCCACCGCTACCATTATGGCTGATCGGTTCGTAAAAGACCATAATTTTTGTGCTTTTCTTAATCCAGATATGGAGGACGAATGCAGAGACATTATAAGATACTGAGAAGATCAAGACTCATGTATGCACTGACTGCGGACCACATTATCTATCTGTCACATATGATGGATTTCTGGGAGTCTACATGGATAGAGGAAGAAGAGGACGAAAAAGTAATTCATGCGTCCATTAGAATTCATCAATTGAGGATTGATGAGCAGACCATCAGGATAGTTCTCAAGCTCAGAGACTCAAAAGAAGGTCATCCTTATGTATTTGATCTTGAATACATTGTAACACCCCAAAATTTTATTTAAAAGACGAGAAAGAAAAGTATCTAGAAGGAAAAGATAAAGGATACAAGTTGAAGGGGGTAAAGTGTACAAAGTACAAAACTTTAATATTATATTAATAAAATGGGTATGGCCACCCACTTTAAAGCATATCTGCTTTCTGTTCTCGGTCAAGAAGAAGAAGAAGAAAGGGGTGCCGGTTTTGGAGAAAAAGAAGGAAGGAAAAGCTGCAAAAGGTTAGTTCCTTGGGTTTATGTTTGGTTTTAGCTTAGCTTGCAGCTTGTAACCGAAGTTCTCGGTGTTTTAGAAGGTTGTTCTCGGATTTCGAGGCTGAAATCGCAAGTGGAGGTGTTTGGTTTGAAGAGCTGCTTCAAGGTGAGTTTTTAGATCCCCTTTTTACTGGCTTTCTCATTGTTTGGGGCTGTTATGCATACCGGGCAGAAACCAAACCGTGAGTTTCAGCATGATGTTCGATTGTGTAATTTTGATGTATGTTTTTAGATGTCTTCCTAAGATGTGTATGATGTTTAGGTTGTTATAAGTATGTAGTATGATAGATCTATGCCAAGGGTGTGTTAGGATGATGATTGGGAGCTGGAAATAGCATCAGTTATGTTGCAGGTTAATCTGTTCATCCGTATTTGCTGAACATTCAGCAGCTAAGTCTTTTGTTCATCCACATTCCCTACAGTGTCATCCGCATTTGCTACAGTTCCCTGCGCATTTGCTTCAGTCATCCGCATTTAGTTCATGCGCATTTCTTTGGGACACTTGGAATATTTTCTGAAGTGTTCATCCGCATTTGTTGTATGTTCATCCGCATTTGGTTACTTATGCGTATTTGGCTGTTCATCCGCGTTGTTCTTGCTCATCCGCATTTCTTTAAGGAATTGGGCTCTTTTCTGAAATCTTGAGAAGTAGAACTTAGTGCTAAGAAATGATGTCTCGGGGCTGCTTATGCTTGTTTATGATGTGAATGTTGTGGTTGTATGTATGTGTTATCTTTCTTCATTAAACAGTTTTCAAAATGTATGTATTATGTTATAATACCTGTTGTATATTATGTTGTGACTTTACTTGGTATGATGTATGAATGAACGTAAAGTATTATGTAACGAAGTGAAAGATAACGTTAATGAAAAGTGAAATGTAAATGAATAAATGAAAGGCTTGCAAGCAGATGAAGAGAGGTGCACAACCGTTAGGTTGGTAGCTCAACTGTGTGCGGTTTAGCTAACCCGATGGATGAACACAGGGAGTCTATCCTTGAGATAGGCTCGAAGGGAGTCTTTATGGCTCGAAGGGAGTCTTTGTGACTCAAAAGGAGTCTTTGTGACTCGAAGGGAGCCTTATGGCTCGAAGGGAGTTCAATCCTTGAGATTGACTCGAAGGGGATCCTTGTCGCGTACCCTGGTCTGTCTTCGGTAGGAGTCGGGGGTATTGCATGTGACGAGATCTATATGAAGGTATATGATAATAATGAATGAAAGAAGGAATGAATGAACGAGAATGAAGATAATAATTATTATCTATTTGTACGTGTGAGTATGATCGCTTACGAAAGTAAAGCACGGTTTTGAATGAAAGAAAAGTATTTTACTTATAAAACTAGAACTCACTCAGCGTCGCTGACTTTTTGTATGCATGATAGTTGGCAGGTATATTGTTGATGCTCAGGAGTTGCAGGCATGGATGCATACGCTACTAGGAGTGTTTTGAATGCTGGCATCCATGTTTTGGACATGTTATTGTATTTTGAAATGTAAATGATTTATGTAATGAGATAACATGTTCTAATTATAAATGAAAGTTATTAATTTCTGCTGTAAAGAAATGAGTATTTTAAATGTTTTATGCGATGACGGTCCAGTTGGTAAGTGTTCCAGAAACGGGGCCTTACAAGTTGGTATCAGAGCTAAAGTTTAAGTGAATTGGGTAAATATTTTCATATAGAACCTAATCTTAAACTGAGAATGGGACGACAGGAAAGGTATGCCGGTCCTAGTAGCTACATGCCTGCAGGTAAAAGTTTTATGTAAAAGTTTTTAGGTAAAGGTTTTATGTAAGCTTTTTGTAAATTAATGTTAACCGGTATTATGTGCGCATGTTATGTGGCTTGTGTGCTTTTGTGTGGATTTAGATACTGATGTAGTCAGGATAGGGAATGCTTGGTGGATGAAGAGTAAAGTAAGTGGCTAATCACAACTGGCCACTGTAATTAGGGACTTACTATACTTGACATTAACTTAGCTATTACCTTGATTGACCATGTTGGTGTTTGAATCTTGTAGTGTTCATAGATGGCTGGTGGTAGATCTTCTAAGGCTTCTCAAGGTGGAGTGCGTGGTGGACGTGGTGCTGGAACACGTGCCACAAGGAGAGGAGTTAGGGATGCAGAGACGACTCCTATAGGTCCCGAGGTTCATCAGCACGAGGGCGTTGATGAGAGCGCAAATTTGAGGGCCTCAGTGAAAGAGGCGGTGGTTGAGGAGGTTCATCAGGTCATGCAAACAATCTTACCATCTGTAGTGACCGAAGTTATTCGTGCTATGAGGGATGATGAGCAGAAGGAGAAGGAGGAGAATAGGAGAACCGCCCGGCGAGGGGGTGAAGCTGGAGGTTCTGGGTATATGGAGCAACCCGATGCGGATATGGTTGTCTCCGAAGATGATGAGGAGGCAGTGCCAGGAACTGCGAGGGGATGCAGTTATGGGGTATTCCAAAGATGCAGGCCCCCGACTTTTGATGGAAACGGAAGTGCTGCGGCTGCTCAACGTTGGGTGAGAGAAATGGAGGCGGTGCTTGACATCAACGAGTGCCGTGAGGACAAAAGGTGAAGTTTGCTACCCACTCTTTTGTGGATTCAGCCTTATGTTGGTGGGACAATATTGTCCAGGCTGAGGGTACCAGGGAAGTTAGGAGGATGAGGTGGAAGGAACTGAAGAGGTTGGTGATTGAGGAGTTTTGTCCTTATAGGGAGCTGGACAAAGTCGAGAGAGAGTTCCTACAGCTGGAAGCGGGAACGATGGCTCATCAACAGTACACCACGAAGTTCAACGAGATGGCAAGGCTGGTGCCAGATCAGGTGACGCCTGTGTCACGAAAGATCAAAAGGTATACTCAAGGTCTGCCAATAGATATCCGCAGAAATCTGATCGCTGCCCGACCAGGCACGTTTAGGTCAGTGGTCGATCTGGCGGGGAGGTTGTACGACGAGCGAGAGGCGATGGCAATAATGGCAAAGAGCAGGAGAGGGGCTATGTTAGGAGTGGGAACGAAAGGCGGGATAATGATGATGGTGGATTTGAGGCTAGTGGTAAGAAGGTAAGGATGGATGACCCAAGGATGTTAACAAAGGAAGCGAGGGCATGCAAGAAATGTAGGAAGGAGCATGCAGGAGAATGCAAGCGGGGATCGAATCTCTGTTTTCAATGCGGGAAGGAGGGCCACCCGGCGAGAGATTGTCGCGCGATGAGATGTTACAGGTGTGGTGAGAGTGGGCATAGGAGTAGAGACTGCATGAAGTCAAGGGCTGAGAGCTCCGAGACAAGGCAAAGAGTTCAGAATGAGGAGAACAGAGGACGAGGGTTAGAGCATTTGCCCTTACCGGGAGGAGGCTAGAGCGGACTCCGACGTGACGTCAGGTACATTTCTGGTAATTTAAAGTTATGCATCTATGCTTTGATTGTGGTGCTAGTTGTAGTTTCATTCCTGCTGCCTTGTGTTAAGTTACACGTTAGGAGTAGGAATGTTGAAGAACCATCGATGTAGAGATTGCTATGGGTGAGTCCACTAGGTTACCTATGCCCTAAGAATTGCGCGATAGAATCACGAGTGCACTTGTTCCTGCTAGACTGTTCAGGACAGACTTGGGTGGATAAACCTATCCCATCGGATGAACTGGATAGAGTTTGTGAGACAAACACCAAGTGTTGCAAAAAGATGGATTGATCAACTGTTCCCGACAAGAGTTCGGTGCCGACTTTTGGCGATAGAGTAATGATAAGGACCTCGCCTTGGAAAGGGATCATTCGAATCAGAAAGCAAGGAAAGTGGATACCGAGGCGTATAGGGTCATTCTACATTGTTGCCCAGGAAGGAGAAGTGGCATACCAACTGGAGCTACCCGACGTGTTAAGTGGGATTCATCTGACATTCCATGTATCTCGTCTAAGAAAGAGCTCAATCGATGGGGATGCGATCATGCCACTAGAGAATACTGAGATGGATGAAAGATTTAACTACGTGGAGCAACTGGGAGTCAATTATGATAGAAGGAAAAGAAAGGCTAAGGAGAATGGTGGTTTCACTTATGCGAGTATAGTGGAGCCTAGAAGGGGACTAAGCCTACATGTAAGATCAAGGAAGAGATGAGACAGCGTTACCCGTGACTTTTCGAGAAGCGACAGGTTTCGGGGATGAAACCTATATAAGGGGGGTGGACTTGTAACACCCCGAATTTTTATTTAAAAGACGAGAAAAGAAAAGTATCTAGAAGGAAAAGATAAAGGATACAAGTTGAAGGGGGTAAAGTGTACAAAGTACAAAACTTTAATATTATATTAATAAAATGGGTATGGCCACCACTTTAAAGCATATCTGCTTTCTGTTCTCGGTCAAGAAGAAGAAGAAGAAAGGGGTGCCGGTTTTGGAGAAAAGAAGGAAGGAAAGCTGCAAAAGGTTAGTTCCTTGGGTTTATGTCTGTTTTAGCTTAGCTTGCAGCTTGTAACCGAAGTTCTCGGTGTTTTAGAAGGTTGTTCTTGGGATTTCGAGGCTGAAATCGCAAGTGGAGGTGTTTGGTTTGAAGAGCTGCTTCAAGGTGAGTTTCTAGATCCCCTTTTTACTGGTTTTGTAAGTGTTTGGGGCTGTTATGCATACCGGGCAGAAGGTTTCTAAACCAAACTGTGAGTTTCAGCATGATGTTCGATTGTGTTCTTTGATGTATGTTTTTAGATGTTTTCCTAAGATGTGTATGATGTTTAGGTTGTTATAAGTATGTAGTATGATAGATCTATGCCAAGGGTGTGTTAGGATGATGATTGGGAGCTGGAAATAGCATCAGTTACGTTGCAGGTTAATCTGTTCATCCGCATTTGCTGAACATTCAGCAGCTAAGTCTTTTGTTCTTCGCATTCGCTACAGTGTCATCCGCATTTGCTACAGTTCCCTGCGCATTTGCTTCAGTCATCCGCATTTGGTTCATGCGCATTTCTTTGGGACACTTGGAATATTTTCTGAAGTGTTCATCCGCATTTGTTGTATGTTCATCCGCATTTGGTTACTTATGCGCATTTGTCTGTTCATCCGCATTGTTCTTGCTCATCCGCATTTCTTTGGGGACTTGGGCTCTTTTCTAAAATCTTGAGAAGTAGAACTTAGTGCTAAGAAATGATGTCTCGGGGTTGCTTATGCTTTTTTATGATGTGAATGTTGTGGTTGTTTGTATGTGTTATCTTTCTTTGTTAAACGGTTTTCAAAACGTATGTATTATGTTATAATACCTGTTGTATATTATGTTGTGACTTTACGTGGTATGATGTATGAATGAACGTAAAGTATTATGTAACGAAGTGAAAGATAACGTTATTGAAAAGTGAAAAGTAAATGAATAAATGAAAGGCTTGCAAGCAGATGAAGAGAGGTGCACAACCGTTAGGTTGGTAGCTCAACTGTGTGCGGTTTAGCTAACCCGAAGGATGCACACAGGGAGTCTATCCTTGAGATAGGCTTGAAGGGAGTCTTTATGGCTCGAAGGGAGTCTTTGTGACTCAAAAGGAGTCTTTGTGACTCGAAGGGAGCCTTATGGCTCGAAGGGAGTTCAACCTTGAGATTGACTCGAAGGGGATCCTTGTCGTGTACCCTGGTCTGTCTTCGGTAGGAGACGGGGGTATTGCATGTGACGGGATCCATATGAAGGTATATGATAATAATGAATGAAAGAAGGAATGAATGAACGAGGATGAAGATAATAATTATTATCTATTTGAACGTATGACGTATGATCACTTACGAAAGTAAAGCACAGTTTAGAATGAAAGAAAAGTATTTTACTTATAAAACTAGAACTCACTCAGCGTCGCTGACTTTTTGTATGCATGATAGTTGGCGGGTATATTGTTGATGCTGAGGAGTTGCAGGCATGGATGCATACGCTACTAGGAGTGTTTTGAAGGCTGGCATCCACGTTTGGACATGTTGTTGTATTTTAAAATGTAATGATTTATGTAATGAGATAACATGTTCTAATTATAAATGAAAGTTATTAATTTCCGCTGCAAAGAAATGAGTATTTTAAATGTTTTATGCGATGACGGTCCAGTTGGTAAGTGTTCCGGAAACGGGGCCTTACATACATTTAGGGAGTTTTTAGTCTGATGGGCTTCGACGGTGACTACCGCAACGGTGAGATCAAGAAAGCGAGGCTGAGTATACCGTACAGATTCTTATGCCACACTTATCTGAAGTTTATCTCAAATCGAAAGTCAGGATTGGATAGGTTGTCTAGGCACATTTCATCAGGAATTATTAGGATATTTGAGGGGAGAAAGTACAACTACTCCAAGTACATCCTCAACTGCCTATGTGATCACATACATGTGCATAAAGAGAATAAGATGTACATGTTCCCAAGATTCCTTCAACTCATCATCAATGATCAACTGCCAAACATTGCAAGAGATGGTGATGTCTGCATACAAGCTCACCTGGGAAGATAACTCCTGAACAAGCTGACAGGACAATACCAGCTTGTTCTATGGGCAGAGGACATACCTTCGAAACTTCTATGGGCTGAGGAACCACAACATCACACCCCACCAACTCAATCCCCTGAACAACCTCATTCTCAACCACCAACACCTGTCATCGATTTCACACAATCACCACCCGCTCAACTGGATTCACCTTCCAGTGAACATACTCAACCTTGTACACCAGCTCAATCTCAATCATCAATACACACTGGTGCTACAGAGCCCATCTCACCCTCACTCACTTAAACATCTACACATCCAAGTCAAACTGAACCAACTCCCTCACCTACACAAACTAAACTAATTGCTTCTCAAATACTTACTGAACCAATCACTTCACTAAAACTTATAGAACCAACCACCTCACCTACACCCACTGAACCCATTGATAGCCCAACACAACCGAGGAACTCAATCTAGATGAGGATGTTTATGATGCTATCAATGATGATGATACAGAGGAGATCTGTATAGAAGATGAAGGGAGAAAGATGAGAATGTTGAACAAGAGGAGAGGAGATATGTTGACATCATTGCCTATAATGAAGATGACTTGAATGAAGAAGATATTGATGTGAGTAAGAGCTATTTGGTAGAAAAATACAACAATTTGATCATTAAAAGCAACAGGAAGTTAGAAAAGTTGAGGAAAATAAAGAAAGAGCTGATAGAGAAAGACAGACTGATAGCTGAGAAAGATGTTACAATCACTAGTTTGGAAGGAAGGTTGAAAAGGCTGAGAGAAGATGCAGAGATAGATAATGAAGTGATAGATGCTTTGAATGACTTAGTTGATGAACAATCAGATCTGTTGAAAGCCAAAGATAATAAGATTGAGAGGTTAAGAAGAAGTTATCTGAAGCTGAATTGATCAAACGTGAGTCAACCATGATCACTTATAGCAGAAAAAGGAAATACCTAAAGAAAACAACTGATGTTGCTGGTGAATCACCAAAAGAACAAAACTAGATTCACCCGAGCATTTAGCTCCATTGGAACAAAGTAAAGAAGACAGTGATACGGAGTGGGAAGAACTGACAAAAGAAGAGCCTACTGAAGTGGCTGAAGAAGTTGAAGATGATGAAGTGCTAACTACAAAATACATTCTAGAAGAAAGACCTCACTTTGCCATGTTCATGGACCTAATTAATAATGGCTTTCCCTATGACATGGTGGAGAAGATGAACATGTCTGAGTTGATTCAAACACTGAAAGAGTTTGATACTGTTAAAATGATGCTCCCTGCATGCAACTATGAAACCTTTTCCAAGTTCAAGGCAATGTAGAAGATCAGAAAGGAGTTAGGACATTGTGACACAGCCAAACTGACAAGATACAACATGATCTGCTTGTTACAAAGTCATAATTATGAACAGCATGAACTAAGGGAAGAACAGTTGGTGAGCTCAGAAGAATGATATAATATGTGATGAATACTGAGCTGAACATATGAGTGAAGTTCAGGACTGGGGCTCCCAATCCTGCTCATCAACATCAATCTGATCAAACTCCTGCTGAGTCAACTGTAGTTGAAGTCAAAGACATGTACAGAAGAACTGAACAAATGATAAGAGAGCCAAGGGATGTGATTCCTAACAAGATCTGGCCACTGGGTATTGCTGTCGGAGAGATCACTGAACAGAAGACTACTTTAATTTGACTTTTTGATCTGATGACAACTCCAAGTGCAGCAGAAGAAAACAAGATAATAGAATGGAAATTTGACTTAGATTGGGATTGTGCTATAATTAAAAGAGCATCTAGTATGGTCTAATACTTTCCCTTGGTGGAAACCATTCTCATAGTACCAGATGCTGATCTAATCGCTCTGCAAAGCACTCCTATCACTAACTACCCAATCAGTCCTAGAGGTAGAGACTTCTCTGGACTTGTGCCCAAGCTGAGTCACAAGTTCAAAGGGGATGTGCGCAAAAAGAGTAGATGCTAAGCACAGGAGAAGAAGTCAGAAAAGGTCTCACTCCAGTTCTCAACTTCTTGATGCTGAATTTAAACAAAGAACTGGATATGACGACATGGCCAATGCAGTTATAAAGTGATTGAGGGAAATCCATTCTCTTTCCCTATCACTGAATGGGGTTATGTTGAAAAGACTAAAGAGTTGGTGCTGCAGAGGAATGATCCCTAAAAGAAAGCCTCAAGCATAAGAGTATTTGACCCTGTGGAGATCAAACTCTGGCACCCAAGCTACACATCATACTTACATGAAAAATTCTTCCCGGAGTTGAATAACCAAACTGCTTAGAATGACATGTGCCTATATGTTCATCTGATTCAAGTCATAAACAAACTACATGCTAAGGCGCATAAAAGAAGAAAGTGTGAGGATGGGCAGTTAATGGGAACAAATATCAAGCACATAACAGAATTAAGGATTTCAGATCAGGATGAATTTGAGGTGGTGTCTAACAATAGTGTTGTTGTAACACTCACCACTAAAGAGGATATCCTGGGCTTGAGATATAAAATTTAAAGAGAATGGGAAGATGACAGATCAAGTACAAATATGAAGATCAAAAGAATGCCATGAGTTACTTCAACATAATGATTTTGGCAAGAGTGCAAGAACTGAAAGACCTAAACCCATGATTACTAGAGTCTAAACCTAAGGGGGAGTATTGTTAGGTATAGATCTCATGTATAGGTTTAGAAGATAGATCAATCTCTTGTAATCACTCTTTGTAATTATAATTTTGATGATATAATATAATGCATTGATTACATTTTGAGTTTATGAATTACATGATATACTATACTTTATTAATTGATAATGTATCTCATAATATACGTGTTGATATGTGAATGATTGCAATAAACATCAGACTTGGTCAATTAGAAAAATTGACTAAGTGGTAGTACAAACTGTGGATGAATAAGTATTCTTCGTGGATGTTGTCAGGAGTACAACTGAAGTGCACATCCATAGATCTCATACGGAAGAACAACCTCAGCTGATCAAGACCAAAGACCAAGTGGAGCTGCTGAAGGAGAACTTGCTGCTGAAAAACAAGTACAATAACTCCTGCGGAAGTACAACTACTAAAGAACAAATACTGAAGACAAAGTGTTGCCGCGGAAGACTAATTGCTGCGGAAGAAGAAATTCCTATGGAAGACCAATTCCTACGGAAGATTAACAAAGTTGTATTGATTTCACATCATCAAGTAGTCAACAGAAAGTCAACAAGTCAACGTGGCAGAACAACAACATTAATGACGGTGGAAGATATATAATTCAAGCAAAGATACCACGTCACATCAACAATATTATTTGTATTTATTTCATTGTAGATCATGAACTCCTATACCGATAAATGTGGCAAGGATTCGGATAGCTATAGGAAGTTAGCTTAATTATAGCACCATGATAGCGAAAGATTAGCAATGTTTTAGATACAGAATAAGATCAATATATAACAAGAGATCAAGAACATGTAAAAGGAGAGGATTAACACACGATCAAGCAACATCAGATCATACAACAATCATAACAATAGAATCAATAGCAGAAGAAGCATTACAATCGATTGATTGTAATTATTGAGCAATCGTGGTTTGTATATTATTATATTTTGATTGTTCATTATACTGTTTTATCGATTTCAAGTTCATTAATCAATTAAACAGCAAGTATTGGTAATTCCGTGATCAATACTTGTTAAAATCAAAACTGATAATTCTTGTATCAATCCTTGGATTCTCTAAACCTCCATCCAAATTAAAAGAAAAAAATTAATTCTCTTTGTTAGGGTAAAAGGTAAAAATTTTCTACACAAACTAATAAAGTTACAAAAAACTTATGAATAAAAATGGCAATTAGTGATGATGTTACTATCAATGCTTCGATCAGAAAACCATGAATGTTGGTCAGTATTGCTGCTCTCCTTAAGATACATGATCTTAGTTAGTGGAACTTCTCACACCCCCTTACGTAAATATGGGGACAACATTAATTTAAGAGAATACTTATCATGTATTCATGTTATAGAAGTTGTCTGAAGTATGTAACATAAGCTTTATAGATTCGAGTTATAAAGATTCATAGAATATAGTGTTAGTTAAACTCTACGGAAAATTAAAGAATCTCTTAGTTGTACTTCAATTAATGAGTACTTTCAGAAGTGCAACTAGCCCTCATGAGTTGATGAAAACAAGCATAAAATGTGTGAACTAAAAGTTGATTAGTTTACAACTTTAATGATATAGTTAAACAGTTTGTATACGCATACACATGTTAGATGTACTTATTAAAATGAGCTCATAACCAAAATCTGGCTACATGTTTTAGCCCCGGTCTAAAATATGCCTTATAACTACATCAATGAATGAATTATAATAGGTAATCTTTGTAGCGACTTAGTTGGTGCAATCGGTTTATGAATGGGGGGCCAATACAATCCCCCTCTTATCGTTAATTAGTCCTGTTTGAGGGGATTTAAAAGTGTGATAACATGTATAACTCGTTTAATATCATGAAAGCAAAATAAAGTGAGTATAAAGAAGGATGTTTTTTGTTGAAAATTGTTGAGCAAGTAAAAGGGTTGTGAAACTCACTTGTGGGTCTGTCTAAAAGTGTCTACAAGTGATAATATACTGCTAGAAAATGACATGGTTCTACTTGTGTGGTACAATACAAGTAGATAGTATTTTAGTCTAAGGACTAAGCCCAAATGAATTATATGCATGCGACTGACCTGGTTTCTACATATATGAAACTACGATGATAAATGCTAGTCCTTGCATATGCGTGGTTGAACAGTATGATGACTTGATAATACTAATAAATTTTGTGAATTTCCTTATTATGAGTTCAAATGTCTAACAATATGAAGAGTATAGAATTCGTATTGCAAACTAGTGTTAGAATCACTAGTGTAATATACTTTGCCAAAATATATAGTTTCTATGTTAATGTATTCTTGATTTTAATAAACATTTCATAGTAGACTATGTTCATAAGTATCAACATGGAACATGTTTAGGTGTCATATTTACTAATTAAAGCAACATGAAAATCTATATTTGTTTAATTACACAACAGTATAGTTATTCGGTTTTACAACGAAAATTCAGCATTGTATCAGGTGCATTTGTGTATTTTCTAGAATAAGTTATATCAAGAAGCCAATTTTATATCGTAAATCATCATAATATTAAAGGTTTATATCTTATTTAGGGTGACATTCGTCATATGTATACATAAAATCCTAAATTCTCATTTAATCTAATACTTATAGGTATGATCAGTATTTCAAACCCTATCCTTGAACACATGCATGATGATGATATCTTAGTTATATGACATGCATGAACTACTTAACTAAACTATTGTTGACTTGTAAACATGTCGTGTAAATAAACTATTTATACATTAGTTCAATTTAATATGTGAATAACCAAATTATGTTTGTAACTTGAAAACAACCATAGTTCATCATATTTCATAAATCACTAACTAGTGTTGCTTATATGTGTGTGTATATATATACACGTGTACTTATATTTATTTGTTACATTTTAAGATCCATGAAAAAATAAATGGAAAAAAAGTAAGTAAATGTAAATTACATATATGGAAATATAATGTAAGTGTTATGTAGTGTAGATCCATATGTTGAAGGTATGCTTGTGGATTGGTTTGATCATGGATCAACGTTTTTGTACACTAAGGGTATTAAATAGTTTTCTACAAACACACAAACCTTTTTTTTATCAACATAGGTTTGAAGATCATAAAGAAGAAGAATAGATACTTTGTGTACTTTCATTTTTAGTGTTTGTATGACCTACTTACTAATGATGCATGTATTCCATATAGGGACTAGATTATTCATAAAAAACATATGGAACACTTATATTAAAGCTTACTTAATGATGAAAGAGGTTCTTGAAGAATATATGACACAAAGCTTCTAACTTCAAGATTTAGGATAACTTGCTATGAGCTTAGAGAAGGGAGAGGTGTTTAAGAAATGAGCAAAGTGTCCTTTGTTAGTATTTGGTATTATAGAGTCTTGTGCACTTTCATGGAATAAAATATTAAAATGGTTGAATGGGGATGGTGGGAGCATGGTGATTTTGGGGGGGGTTGATAGTAGGTTTGACTAGATTATGTGTCTTAGTTTGTATGTAATAGTTTTATCTAGACTTTTATGCAGTATTACATGTATGTAACATTATTGTCCCTACTAAAGCTATGTACGAGTATTTTTGAAAGCCACTTAATTTAAATTATCAACATATACTAGTGTCGGTGTAAATAATAACTCGTGCTAGGGTAAAATATAAATTAGAATTTAATTTTAGATGTTCTTAAAGGTTTTATATCCTTTAATGAATTTATTTATGTTTTGAAAGAATAGTTGTAGGTTTTTCATTTGTTAATGCATGCACGTATAGACATTGTTTTCTACATAATATAATAATTATTGAATATAATAGCAAACACGTAAAATAGAATCTAAATATTAATTATATTACATATGCGTAATTTCACATTTGGTAAAAAATACATTTTTATTTATAATATTTGTACACTTAATTGATAGTCATGTAATACAAGACATATTATTTGAAAATAATGTATTGTATATCAACATATTGGTCAAGACAACTTGAAAATATGCAAATCACTCGGTATAAGAAAATCCCAAAGGAGCTAGTTTATAACTAACTCCTAGTAAGGTATATTTTCTAGGAATTCTTAAAGATATATGTTAAGATATTGACCTGAAATTATGATGGATGTTACAATCTCCTCTAGTTGAGAGAAATTTGTCCTAAATTCGACTTGTTCATCTGATTTATGCGTACATATGCTTCGTGTGATCTTTGCATTCCCATGTATACTCAAGATCATGCTTTAGGTTCCATATTACTTTGGCTATGGGATGCGGCTACACTTAAGCTTCTAAAGTTTTTGATGCATAATATCGATAGGTTCTTCGATGAAGTGAAGTTTGTCATCAATGCAATATTCCTTTTCGTGCATTATGATTAAGACTCCTCAGATTAACACTTCTTAAGAAAAACATGGAACGTATCATAAACACTACCATGTTCTTGTGGTACCATAAACACTACCATGTTCTTGTGGTAACTTAAGTTTTTACGCCATCAAATAATTCCTTCTAGAATCCTAAACGGTCCAATGTATTTAGGGCCGAGTTTCTCCTTCTTTCCAAATTGTATTACTTGTTTTCACAAAGATATATTTATTAACATCCTATCTCCATATTGAAATTTTAGAGGTATTCATCCGTTGTCAGATAACTCTACTAGCGATCTCTGCCAGCTTTGATTTTATCCTTTATTTGAGCAATATTGTCGTTTCATTTTGAATAATCTCCGACGAGTCAGTTGACTCTCTCTAATATCTATTAACCATAAAGGTGACTAAACTTATGTCCATGACGTACTTCATATGGTGCACATTGAATACGACTTAGATTCTATACTTTATTTGAGCAATTTATAGTTTCATTCTTAAATAATCTCTACACTAGTGAATTAACTCTCTCTAATCACTTTCAACCATAAAGGTGACTAAAGCTTGTGTCCTTGACATACTTCATATGGTGCAAATTGAATATTGTTGTGGTAGGTGTTATATGAAATTATCTAATGGTATATAAGCATCACAGCTACCACCAAAATGAAATTCAAAGTTCTAAGCACATCATCTAAAATTTAAATTGTTTTCTCCCTCTGTTTATCTGTCTAAGGATGATATGTTTGCTTTGATTAAAAACTAAAAGCGTAACTTTGTGATCAAATTCATACGCGAGGTAGTGTGCTTGAATGATTTGTGTAATGAAATGATATTGAGAATAAAAAAATGACACGGTTACTAACGAGGAATGCCCATGATCTCTGGAGATCTCCAACATAAAACCTCTGGAGATGACTAATCCTCATGCTGCCTCTTGTTCTTCTTCTTGATTGTAGTAAATAAAACTCGATAGCAATAGCATATCAATACTACATGTTACAAAGTATGTCAAAGTGTGTTGTGTGCTCTATTCAATCTTTACACCTCTTATATTTACAAATTAAACCTAACTAACTATATGAGAATCCTGACGATTACTCGGTCTTCATATTTGACCGTTGGAGATATGCTCCCACACATCTTTTGTGATTAACTTTCAATTCTTTAAGATTGACTAAGTAACTATAAGTCACTAGCCAGAACAACTCAAATCCAAATAGAACAATAGTCAGTTAGTTTTAATACTTTTAGGATACTAAACCTACTTAAGATCCAGTATACTAGAACATAATATTCACCTGTAACAATTATTCCTAAAATTTGATGATTGTTATCATGAATTACAACAGTTAAAATTTTAAATATCTTGACTGTGGCGTGATTAGAGACGATCTTGAAAGGCTGATAATATAGGCATTCAAATAACACCTTTTCAAATGGTTATTATTATCCTTGTTTTATACTTCTTCTTCTCATATTTACTCTTTTATCTTCTTCATCATAATTTGTAGAGCTTTTGAAGTAAATTCTCGAACACTTCAAATTCTGCTCTTTGAATTTATGATTTCGCAACCATGGGGAATGACTTGATCCCATTCTTCTATTCTTGACAATACCGTTGAGTATTTCATCGATCAGGCCTTCTCAAGCATCCGGGTCACGAATGTTATACTTTCCATGATATGGTGATTGAACTCCTGAACACAAGCCAAGTCTTCCCTGAAAACATGATTTTCATAGAATTTGACCCTAGGGTTAGGTCTGATTTTATCTAAAAACCTAGGTTTTTTTCCATCTTTCCTTTTCTTTTAGGACGTTACTATCCCTTCCATCCATTGAATCTAATTTCTTTAAGCTTACAGGTCCAACATACTCTTAAACCATGCTTATGTTTTGGAAATTACTACACACCCTGTAATACTTAATCCAAACTCATGCTTTAAATATCAATGTTTCTATGTTTGCCCATGTTTACAACCTTAGAACCATAGGTACTCTAGCAATTGCTAAATAGCCATCGCTGCTAGAAGCTATTACCATCACCGGAAGAAACCGTTATCGCCGCTTCCATAAGCTACATTTTAGGTGTAACACCCGGAAATTTTAGAAAAAGAAAAGAAAAGAAAAGTAAAGGGAGCAAACGAGTTATTATTTCAAAAAGCAAGGGTTAAAGTGTGCAAGGGCCAAACCGACCCATTATGGGGTTTAAAAACAAATACGGCCGCCCATACCCCTCTCCCACTCCCACGCTCAAACTTGAGTTCTAGAGAGAGAGAGAGAATCTCCCATCCGGTTCTAGAGAGAGAAAGTGTAAGAAATTTTCAAAAGTAAGATTTTAAAGTGTTTTCTTCTCGGTTACAGTCGAGTTCAAGCTTCTGGACCGATTTCTATGTGTTTCTATGTGTTTTGTTGCTTGCTTTCATATGTTAGGTGCTAGAACTCCAGGTTGCTCTCTGGTTTTTTGTGGGTCACTCGAATCTAGTTAATGTGAGTTCTAGATCACCTTTTTTACATGTTTTCTACTTGTTTAGGGAGATATGTATATTAACTGAGGTTTCCTAAACCAAACTGAGTTTTTAAGAAAATATGGCAGTTTTTTGAGATGTGAATGTTTTAACAGATTCTATGATGTTGAATTTGTTTGTTATGTTTTAAGTGTGTAACTGGTACATCCATGTTAAGAATACGCTTAAGATGATGTATGGACTAGAAACTGCATAAGTTGGATCGTAAATATCGATCATGCTGTCCGCTATGGGCTTTGAATGTCCGCTGTAGACAATTAGAAGGATTATTCAGGTTGTCAGCTGTGGTCACAAACTATTCGCTGTGGACACTAAATGTCCGCTACAGACACTTGGACATTGTTAGAATGTCCGCTATGGACACCTAGGAGGATAACTCAGACCGTCCGCTGTGGACATTGTTTGTCCACTGTAGACACTTAAGTATGCATGCATGTCCGCTGTAGACACTTAAGTATGCATGCATGTCCGCTGTAGACATTAAGTCATCTGCTATGGATCCTTTAAATACTTTATAATGTCCATTGTGGATCCTTTAAATACTTTAGACTGTCCGCTGAGGATTATGGTTGTTCGCTGTGGACACTTGTAATGTCTAAGTCATCCGCTATGAACCTTAGTCATCAACTGTGGACACACTTAGTGTCTTATTCATGTGCTGTGGACCTTTAGCCGTCCGCTGTGGATTTTGATCGTCTGCTGTGGACTTTGGCTATCCGCTCTGGACACTTAGTACTTAAGTCATCAGCTGTGAACACTTAGGTTTATTCTAAAATTTTGGGAATAGAATTTAAGTGCTAAGTACTTATGTTTAATGGAAGTTTATGCTTGTTTTCTAATGTTTTATCTGCTTATGGGCTGTATTACGAATTATAATACTTCATATTATGTATTATGATTACTTACGTGGCATGATATTTATATAACGTAAAGTATTAAGTAATGAAAGTGAAAGTTAACGATAATGAAAAGTGGAACGTAGTGAATGAATGAAAGTTTTGCAAGCAAAATGATGGAGGTTCACAACCAAACGAGGTAGTTATTTGCTCAACTGTGTGCACTTTGGCTAACCCTTAATGATGCGCACAGGGTCCAATCCTTGAGATTGACCAAAATATGATGGGATCCTTGTCGCTTTACCCCGGTACTGTGTCAGCTTTGAGCATGACGTGAGGGTTTACTTGTAAGCCTTAGCATAGTACCAGCTTTTGCATGATGTGGGGGTTTAGCATATGGTAGGATCCAGATGAAAGTGAAAGATGTTAGTGAATGAAAGTACGAAAACGAATGATGATGAAAGATGATGAACGATGATGAAAGATAATAAATAATTATTATCAAGATGTATGTATGATGTATGATCACATATGAAATTAATGATATGTTTATACGAAAGCAATGTATTTTATTATAAACTAGAACTCACTCAGCAACGTTGACTTTTTATATGCATATTAGTTGACAGGAAATTGATGATGCTGAGGAGGTACAACCATGGATGCATAAGCTACTGGGGATGATTTGAGTCTAGCATCCATATTTTAGAGAATATTATTGTATTAATACAATTTTGAGATGTAAATGAAATGATGTGATGATTTGACACGATTTTAATTATTAATGAAAAGATACAAAATGATGTTTTTAAGTGTTTTATGTGATGATTGACCAACTGTAAGCGTCGGGCCAAAGTTTAAGAGAATTGGCTAAATTATTTTCAAAAACCAAAACTTAAACTGAGAATGGGACGAAAGGGAAGGGATGCCAGTCCTAGTAGCTACATGCCTGCAAGTAAGGTTTTATGTAAATGTTTTATGTACGTTAATGAAAAAGGAATTATGTGCGTGTGTTATGTGATTTATGTGCTTTTAGTAGATTTGGATACTGATGTAGTCAGGATAGGAAATGCTTGGAGAATGAAGAGTAAAGTAAGTGGCTAATCACAACTGGCCACTATAATTAGGGACTTACTATACCTGACATAATCTGAGCTATTACCTTGAATGACTATGTTGGTGTTTGAATCTTGTAGTGCTTAAAGATGACTGGTGGTAGATCTTCGAAGGCTTCCCGAGGTGGAGTACATCATGTGGTGCTGGGCCGCGTGTCATGAGTAACAGGGCTAAGACTGCCGAACGGCTCCTGAAGAGCCCGAGCTTCATCACCACGAAGGCGGTGATGAGAGTGCTAATCTGAGGTCTTTAGTGAAGGAGGCAGTAGTGGAGGAAATTCATCAAGTCATGCAAACAATTTTGCGATCTGTGGCGACTATGATTATTAGGGCGGTAAGGGAATATGAGAGGAAGGAGGAGGAAAGAAGAATACCGCTAGGAGAGGGGGCAAAGAAGGAGGTTCTGGGGAAAGGGAGCAACCTGAGACTAAGATGGTTGTTCCAGTGATGATGACGGGGAGGAAGCGGTGCACAAAACTACAAGGGGGTGCAATTATGGGCATTCTAGAGATGCTAACCCCTAACTTTTAATGGGAAGGGAATGTTGCTGCTGCTCACTGATGGTGAGGGAAATGGAGGCTGTGTTGGATATCAGTGAGTGCAGGAGGACAAGAAGGTGAAGTTTGCCACCCACTCGTTTGTGGATTCGGCCTTATGCTGCTGGGACATCATTGTCCAGGTTGCGGGTAGCAGGTACATTAGCAGGATGAGGTGGCCGGAACTAAAGAAGTTGGTGATTGAGGAGTTCTATCCTCATAGGGAGTTGGATAAGATTGAGAGGGAGCTCCTACAGCTGAGGCTGGAACTATGACACGCCAGCAATACACGACTAAGTTTAATGAGATGGCGAGGCTGGTGCCAGACCAGTGACACCCGTGTTATGAAAGATCAAGAGGTACATCCAAGGTCTGCCGACGGATATCCATAGACATCTGATTGCCGCCCGGCCAAGTACGTTTAGGTTGGTGGTTGATCGGGTGGGGAGGTTATATGACGAGCGAGAGGTGGCTATAGAGGTGGATATGAAGAAGAAGTGGAACAGCGACAAGAAAGGGAATGGAAGCGGAAACACGGTGGTGGTATTGTGGCTGGAGGTAAGAAGATGAGAGTGGATGATCGAAAGGCGATAACAGGGAGGGAGAAGGCATGCAAGAAGTGCGGGAAGGAGCATGCAGTAGAATGTAAGTGGGGATTGAATCTCTGCTTTTAGTCTGGGAAGGTGGCCACATGGGCAAGAGATTGTCATGTGGTGAGGTGTTACAACTATGGTGAGACGGGGCACATGAGCAGAGAATGTAAGAAGTCGAGGGTTAGGAGCTCTGGGCAAAGAAGGGGATGGAAGGAGGGGCAGAGAGCGATGGACAATGCATTCACTATGACCCGGGAGGAGGTAGGGTGGACCCGAGGTTGTGTCAGGTATATTCCTGTAAACCAAACTTTTGCCTTTGTGGCTTTTTGATTCGGTGCTAGTAGGAAGTTTTATTTCTGCTGCCTTCTGTGATAGTTTCCCGTTAGGAGTAGAAAGATTCATGAGCCCTTCGATGTAGAAACTGCCATTAATAAGTCTACCAGGATTTCTGATATGGTAGAAGATTATGACATAGAGTGGGGAAGGCCATAGGCTCTCTGCTAGGTTGTTCCGTCAGCCCTTAGGCGGATTCAATGTAGTCCAGTGATGGATTGGCTAGCAGCCTATGAGGCAATATCGTGTGTCGAAAGAAGATGATTCGATTGACCGCGCCCGATGGGGAGTTCGGTAATGATTTATGGTGATGGAGTCAGTACGGTCCCGAAAGTATTTCGATGGTTGTGGTAGAGACATGTATGAGGTGTGGATTGGTGCCTATCTGGCTTATATAAGGATGTGGATGCGTTAGTACTACGATTGTCGGACCTACAGCCGTGTGTGACTTCCCAGACGTTTCCCGGAAGATGTATCAGGTATGGCACCTGACCGCGAGATCTAGTTCTAGATCGATATGATACCTGGTGCCCAACTTGTTGCTAAGGCATCGTACCGTCTAGCTCCCTCCGAGATGATGGAATTGATGACTTAGCTACAAGAGTTGTAGATAAGGGGTTCATTCGACCGAGTATCTCTCCGAAGGGTGCTCCGTTCTTGTTTGTGACGAAGAAGGATGGTAGCATGAGGATGTGCATCGACTACGGAGAGCTAAAACAAGTTGATTATGAAGAACCGGTATCGATTACCAAGGATTCATGACTTGTTTGATCAGCTCCAAGGTGCCAGTGGTTCTCGAGGATAGATCTCCAATTTGGTTACCACCAACTAAAGGTGAAGGAGCAGGATATTCCTAAAATAGCTTTCGTACGCGTTATGGACACTACGAGTTTCTTGTTATGTCTTTTGTTTAACCAACGTGCCAGCTGCTTTTATGGATCTGATGAACGGGTGTGGCGGCCTATGCTAGATAAATCAGTGATTGGTTTATCGCTGATATCCTAATTTATTCGAAGAGCGAAGAAGAGCCTGCCGTTCACATTTGGGAGGTGTTGGAGACGCTTAGAGGGAGAAGTTGTACGCTGAGTTCTCCAAGTGTGTTTTCTGGCTAGCAAGGTCAGTTTCTGGGTCATGTGGTTAATCCTGAAGGGATCATGGGGGACTGACGAAAGTTAAAGGGTGATGAATGAAAGTCTCTAAAGACACCATCTGAGATTTCATAGTTCTTGGTTTGGCGGCTACTACAGAAGGTTCATTCAAGGACTTCTCCAAGATGCTTCCCCTTTGACCAAGTTGACCGTAAGGATGTGAAGTTCATATAGGGTCTAGAGCAAGAGAATGCTTTCGAAGAGCTAAGACGAAATTGAATCAAGCTCCTATCTGATGTTACTTGAAGGAGCAAAGATGGTGGTCTATTCGGATCTTATTCGGGATTAGGTTGTGTTTTGATGCAACGGGGAAAGGTTATAACTATGCCCTGAAGTTGAAGATCATAGGTAACTACCAACTCAGATTTGGAATTGGTGATAGTGGTCTTTGCATTGAAGATTTGGAGGCAACTAATTGTACGGGACAAAGTGCACTATCTTCATGACCATAAGAGTTGAAGTACTTCTTCGAGCAAAAGGATCTCAATATGAGAGCAAAGGAGGTGGTTTAGAGTTGTTCAAGATATGACAGTGAGATCCACTACCATCGGGAAAGGCCAATGTGGTGGCGGATACCCTAGCCGAAAGGAGAGAGCCGAGCCAATTCAGGTAAAGGCTTATCAGATGATCATGACCTTTGATGAGATGAAGCAGGTCAAGGAATTTCAGGACAAGCTATGAAGGAGATCGAATTAACTCTGAGTGGATGAATGGCCTAGTCGTGGGTGATAGGATCAAAATGATCAATCTGTGATGATATTGTGATACAATTCAATCAAACAAACACAAGTAATCAATTCAATGCAAACAAATCAAAAAAATTCATAGTTTCATTGATAGTAAGCATAGAAAGTACAAGTGTAAGAAAACAGTTACAAGTTGTTCAAATGATTATAAGGTGCTCACCTACACAATACCTTATCTATGCTATTTTTACTATCAATACAAAAGGAACATATATTAAAAAATAAGTCCCTATACTATGACAAAAACTATACAAAGACTAATAAAGACTAAATGTTAATCTTCGAGAGCTCTACAATACTCCCCTAAGATTGACATTGTCTTCAGTCTTCAAATCATCAATCTTCTATCTTCAGATCTCAAAATTCTTTTGTCTTCAGTATTTATCTTCAATCTTCTGTCTTTGTCTTCTTAATCTTCATTCTTTAATATTCAATCTTTTGTATTCTCTTTTGTCTTCATACATCAAAGAAATTTTTGGTTCTTCTTTAGTTTTGAAAATCGGATTCTCTTTATACATTTCTGTCTCTTAAGGCTTTAGCAATGGCAGACTTGAAACTTGCTTGCTAAAATTCCTTGCTGCGGTTTTGATTCCATTCGTCTTGATTTCATTTATTAATAACCTCCAATGTTTCTTTAGATAAACTTCAATATCCATATTAGCATACAATTCAATGGCTTTGTATACTCTTTGGAATGAATTCCCAACACTCCTTTGCTCGAGATCCTCATGAATTCTATTTCTGAATCCTTCTAACTATGTTTGCATAAGCTAAGGCTTTCCTTAATGATATTCTTCTATCGCGCATTCATCACTTGATAATTGATAAGAAATACTTTTTATCATTTTTTGCTACTTCTGGTACAACTCTTCTAATTTGGATTGACAAAAATGAGATGTAGCTAGGAGTAAGAGTTTCATTTGAATACACCGAACAAAGAAATCATGTCATGATCCCAATGGTCTAGATCTCGAACTAACTTTAACCAAAGTATCAGCATTGTAGAACCATCTCAAAATGGGTTTGACTTTTGAGTTCCATCAATAACTTTCTATCCAGGATTAGTTACCTTCTCAAGTATTGACGCTAAAAGCATCCAAAAAATTTTCTTCTCCAATATCTTTATCACCATCTTTCTTTTCCTTTTTCAATGTTTGATAATTTTTTCGTCTTGTTGGTCACATCTTCTGTGCAAAAATGAACTCATTTGCTTATCCTCTGTTTAATAACTGTACAAAATTTTCCTCGCCTTGCTCTAGTTGGATTAATTAAAGGCAGTTTATCAACTCCTTCAAATCTTGAACAGGTAGCTTTATAATGCTCGAGAAAAATGATATACATCATAAATTGCATTAACTCTTTTAATAAAAAATGCATCAAAATCTTGTCTTATTCCATGCACAATCTTTACATCCTTGGTCGTGTCAGGAACAATCATTGCATTAAGCAATTCTGAAATTGATTGTCTTTTTGTAACACATTACGAACCAAATCATTGTCGTTCAAGCTTTATTCCATAATTGTTTCTGTTCAATTGAAACTTGATATGCTTGACTCTCAGTTTCAGGAAAAATTTTCATTAGCTTTTCCTTCTTTCATACACATTACTCTCATCGCCATGGATTTAATCTTTGAGGTTTTAAAATCCTCGTTCTCTTTGTTATACTCAATACTGTGGATTATCCAAATCAAGCACAATCATTTTATTTGTGCTTCTCGTCTTGCTTGAAAACTTCTTACAAAATTTCTTAAAGATTCTGCTTGTATATATTAAGCTTCTTCCTTGGATAATTTCTTGATTGTAGCCACATTCTTAAAGCAGTTACATTCATGTCATCAGGATTAGGATGATGTAACTCAGATGTTGAAAGTTCCTCAATATTTATGCTCTCTTGAAGAGGATTACACTCTCCATGCTTTACAATTATCTCGTCAGGATCAATAGGAGCAACAGATTCAGCAGTAATACATTTCTCAAACTCTTCATTAATTTGAGATATTGTTCATCCATCAAGAAATATCTATTATACTTCATCTTGACCAAATAGTTATACCTGTCTTCAATATCTACAGGTACATCTCTTGAACTGTCTCAATGGAGAAAATTTTCATCAAATTAGCTTCAACTAAATCTTCATCTTCAAAACGTCTTCATACCAGTCATCACCAAACTTAGCTTCTAGATCATCAAGAGCTCCTATGGTCTCTGAATATTTGACTCTTCTTCTTTTCACTTGCAGGTTCATCAATATCTTTTGCACTTTTGTGATGATTCATGTAAAATTGAAACATCTATATCAACAATTTTCTTTTACTTTATCTATCTCAGCTATCTTTTCAACATCTATTGGAGTGATTTCAGAAATAATCATAAGTTCTGGAGACGAAGACTTTTGACTTCCTCTTATTCTTTCTCTTTCTTCCTTTAAAGCTTTATTTTCTTCTTTCAACTTATGAATTTTTCTTCCATCAGATCATAATCTTTCATCATAACTTCAAAAGTTTTACATTATTATTATTCCTCAAGATCAGCAATTATTCATCTTTCTTTTGTAGATATTCTTTCAACTCTCATTTTTCTTTCAATCTTCTATAAGCTTCAATTGCTTAGAGTTTTCTTCTTTCAACTCTTCAATAATCTGCTGAAAATTTGTTTATCAACACATGAGTATCTTGTTGAGGCAAGCTTACAAATTCATTGTGTATCTCAGCTTCAAATACTTCAAAATTTGAACATTCTCATTGAATTCAACTTGTTCTTCAGTTCAACAATTTCTTCAATCATTCCATAATCTCCTTAACATTTGACTTTCTTCAACTACATCTTCAGCTTGATCTACTTTATTAACATCTTCATGAATTTCTTCATAACTTCTTCATTAACTTCTTAGTTTCTTTGATCAGTTCATGTACTTCTTTATGAACTACTTCCATAACCTTACCTTTATTTCCACCTCATTGTTATCATCATCATTGAAGAAGAAATTGAACCTTCATCATCATCATCATTTCCATCATCATCTCATCTTCATCATCATTAGATTGTTCTTGAGGTATTTCTTCATAAAATCATTTGGATCAATTGGTTCTTCCTCAATCAAATGAAAGTGATCTATAATAATATCCACTCATCATTTGCAACATTTCTCATGTGTTCAAACATAGGTACATTTTGTGCACCTGTGATCATAGCAAGTCTTTTGTAAGATATCTCTGACATATGTTCCAGTATCATTGTTTCTCCATCAACACCATGAACTGAATATCTGGATGCTTCATTGATTATCATTGTAAGAATCTAGGATACATCAAGTACTTATTCCTAATTCATTTCTCGAGTTTAAAAATGAAAACATTAAGAATCCATTTTGACATGTAAACCTTCTGTTAGTTGCAAGAGCTAAAATGGAGATGCTATGTCAACTGGAAATGAATTCCATCCTGCATTTCTTTTGACATGCAGTGCTGAAATATATAACATATAGGTTTCCAATGGTTGTTCGGTGACCCTTAGCCATGATGTTTCTCTACATTCATTAAAAGATAATTCAACTAAGTCTTCTGGGTCATTGTGTCCCAATCTAAATGTTTCTCTAATTGAATCTTCAAAAACATCAATCATTTAACATTTGTTATAAATCCCTTACAACTTTTCTCCCATCATCATTGATTTAACTATGGGTGTGTTCCAAAATTCTTTATCAATAGTGCATATATGACTGGTTGATAGCACATAGCATATGCATACTTAGTTCTCAACAAGAACCTTATCATCTCTTCATAGCTAACAACATCTTGTACTTCTCATTTAATAATACAGCCACATTATGCTTGGCTCAAACTTTAACTCAGCCATCTGCAAAAATGAAACAAGATATTTAGACATTTGAATTTTAACATTTAAAATCAATGAATATTATTGAATTTAAAGAATTAGTATGTTTTCAGGTGCACTTAGACACTGAGAAAATGTCATTGATTATCTAATCTTGCACTTGAAAAGAATAGTATGTTTGTGCACTTGAATTTAAGAATTAGTATGAATATTTATCTAACTTGCCCTTAAAAATTTTCTAAGTGTTTAAATGATCTTTTCAAGAACAAAATACATTCAAGTTAGTTATAGATGATATAAAAACCACATAAATTCATTAAACTTCTTCTCAAAAACAGATTATAACATGAATTTATGATCAATTTTTCATTTTTATTAAAAATTCAAACATTTACTTTTCATTTCAACAGTTCGATTGATGAAGAATCATCATCAGGAACAATTTTAATGAAAAATGATTTGAAGGTATCCAATGATCGAAATCAAGTTTATATCAACAATCAATCATCAATTTCAGTTCTAAATTTCATTTTGTCACCACATTTCAAATATTCCAATCAACTAGGGTTCATACGCCCGTATAGCATTGAAATGCCTAATCAAAATTACTTTAAACTTGAAATTTGTATGATTTTGTTCATGTACTCACGTTTAAAATCAGAAATGAACACTATCGACGTAGGTTTTGAACACAAATCAAACAGAATCAGAGTATCAATGTTAATCGAGAGACGAGTGTGAGAGTTCAGAGGTTTTGAGTGAATAAATCGACTGAAATCACAAAGTGTTGTATTTATACGAAGTAAAATTTTTAGGCGCATGAGCACTGTTTGTGCGCATGTAGTTGATTTTTACACTAAGTATTTAGGCACATGAACACTGTTTGTGCGCATGAGTTAGGCGCATGAGCACTGTTCAGACGTACAAGCACTATATAGGCGCTTTTGCACTGTTCAGGCGCATGTGTCTAGCTGAAACGCCCAAAACTTGGTAATTTTTCACTTGATACGGCCAATTCTTGAAAGCCTGGTACTGTGCTGGCGCATGACTATGGATGAAACACCCAACTCTTAACCAAAATTTAGACTTATGACAATAGTTTTGGCGCATGAGGATGTCTAAAACGCCCAACACTTCTACAAATTCTGAAAAATTCATCATGCTCTTACTTGGACTTTTGAACACTGTTTAGGCGCATGAGATAACTTTCATGAGTCTAACACTTGTAATTTTCAAGTCTTCCACCTGAACACGGTTTAAACACATTAGTACTGTTCATATACTAATTTTTTTAAACAATTTGTCAAATTTTGACTTTCACCAAAATTTTCATAATTGACCCTCAATTTTTAACTTTTGATATTTCAAACATTTATTTTTTTATTTTGAAATTTTTTTTTATTTTATGTTTTGACCTTTTATTTTGTTTTAATTTTTCAAAAACACTTTCCCGTCATTTTAGTCTCTAATTTTAACAAATAATCTCATATTAAACATTTGCAAGAAGCTTTTTCACTTTAAAAGTTTTTAGGTCCATTTTTACATTATGTCAAACACACACATGCTTGAAGCTTCATCCTTTCCATTCAAAACACTAAATTTTGATTTTTCATATCTTGAAATTTGAATTATTTTCTCTTAGACACTTTATTGTTATTCTTTTTACTCTCCCTAAACATTTAAGTTTAACAAAACTTAGAAGTTTCTTGAATTTGACTTTTGAAGATCACACTAATCTTGTAATATGCCTGCATACAGAAAACATGCAAGTATCAAAATTAAAGCAGAATAAAAATCTAAATCTACAATTGAATCAATCTCTGCAGTGAGATCATATCAGTTAAGATCAGCGCATTAACATAAAATAAATGATAGATAGTCATAGACAGTGTAAATCCTGATCAAGTGTGTTCTAGGTCAGCATTTCTGTAGTAAGGGGACACGAGATCTAAGGACAGAAAAAAGGCATTTAGCAAGATATTCAGCACACTTACTTTTCAATTCTGGATTGATTAAGGTACATTAGATATGACAATATGCAGTCACACTTAGACTTAGAGATGTTAATTCTCATAAAGATATGCAAGAGTCACTATTCTCAACTTGTTAACTGACATATACTATAAACAGATCTTATTTGGTGTTTGAGCACATTGGCATCTTGTTGGATTAGTGAGAATATCCAGGTCTGTAATCATTACAACAAAGGATATTCATCACTTCAGGTCTATGATGACTCATAACAGGGAAGTGTTAGATGCTTTAAATAATTTAGAGCTCAATGGTTATTCTTATCACCATCAGGTGTCAGATTATGTCTAACAAGCAATCAATTGAGAAATCAACACTACTCATTAATGCTAAGATAGATAGACATGAACGCATGAGTGATTTAGTTTAATCACAAGAATTTACTTTTTAGTCTAATTGCATGAACTTACTTGCACATCATATCTGATCACGTCATACTTTATTATCGAGTGAAGTATGCAACTGATCATACTAATGTATCTATCATTTCTCACATATGCTAATACAGATTCATTCCTAAAATGAATTACAAAGAAAAACTCTATTTTTGTAGTTTTTGTTTATATTTATATTTTGATTTTCAATTTTCAATTTTTGTATTTTGGTTTTGCTTTTTCTATGAAACATACACACATAATATACAATCAGGCAATTAACTGTGACAGTTTCTTGTTGTTCCTATTCAGGTAAGGGAGGGTTCTGATCATATGTAGACTTAATAACTGAAATACTCAAAACTAGTTTTTAAATGTGGTTAATAAGACCACTGACTCTACCAAATACTCAAACCGTCCTTGTAAGAAGGCTTTAGTAAAAAGGTCAGCCAACTGTTTTCAGTGCAATTTGAATCAGAATGATTAAACATTTTCAGAGTGTCTTTGAGAAAATGATATCGAATCTCGATATGTTTGCTTTTGTTTAGGACAGGTTACCTTTAGCTGTAATGAAAATAGCAGCAGTGTTATCAATGTAAATTAGAGTTTTAAGAAAATTAAAACCGTAATCCAGCAGTTGGTTTTGTAACCAAAGGATTTGAGAACATCCTGCTGAACCAGCTATGTACTCAGCTTCTACGGTTGAAACGGAGACATTTGTTTGTTCTTACATTTCCATGAGACTAATCAAGGTTCTAAAAACTGACAACCACGTAGTTTATTTACGATCTTGAAACATCCTCCATAATCACTATCAGTTATACCATATAAGTTGAAGTTTCCTTCATAAGAATACCATAAACCTAAGGCCGGTTTTCCTTTGAGATATCCGAATATGCGTTTGACAACACTTAAGTGAGATTCCTTCGGGTCTGATTGATACCTGGCACAGACACAAACAACATACATTATGTCAGTTCTAGATGCGTAAGATACATCAATGAACCAATCATAGATCTGTATAAAGTTTGGTCTACAGATTTTCCTTTCGGGTCAGGCTCAATCTTGGAATTTATGTCAGCTGGAGTTCTTATGGACTGACAATCTTGCAGTTTAAATTTCTTCAAGAGTTTGTCAATGAACTTCTCTTGATTTATGAATATTCCATCTGCAGATTGCTTAACACGAATTCCAAGAAAGAAATTTATTTCTCCCATAGAATTCATTTGAAATCAAGATTTCATTATTTCTTCGAATTCATTGCACAATTTTGGACTAATAGAACCAAATATGATATCATCAACATAAACTTGTACACATAAAAGATCATCAGCATCCTTCTTTATGAACAAAGTTGGATCAATTTTCCCACGCTTGTATCCATGTTGGATTAAATGTTGTGGTAATGTTTCATACCAGATTCTAGGAGCTTGATGGAGTCCATACAAAGCTTTTCTAAGCTTTTACACACAATGAGGAAATTCCGAATCTTCAAAACCCGGAGGTTGCTTCACGAACACATCATCGGTGATTGGACCATACAAAAATGCAGCTTTAACGTCCATTTGATACACTTTGAATCTCATGAATGATGCATAAGCCAGGAAGACATGAATTGATTCAAGTCTTGCAACTGGAGCAAATACTTCATCATAATCTATACCTTATTCTTGAGTGTATCCTTGTGCAACAAGTCTCGCTTTATTTTGAATAACAATTCCTCGATCATCTGTTTTGTTTTTGAACAACCATCTTGTGACTATGGCATTTTCTCCTTCAGGTAAATCCACTAGATTCAACACTTCCTGTTTGTGGAATTTAAGTAATTCTTCTTGCATAGCCTCAATCTAACTATTGTCCTTTAACGCTTTCGTAATATTTTTAGGAACAATTTGAGAAAGAAAACACGAGTATAAGCAAAGATTTGCTTGTTCTGATTTACTTCTCGTTGTTCTCTCATTCAATAGACCAATAATCTGAGATGTTGGATGGTTCTTGTGAATACGAGATGTTGGAATCTCATTCCCTTGAACATGAACATCCATATTGGTTTCCTTCAAGTTAGAAAGCTGATGCAATAGGTTCGAAAAATGTGGATTGAAATTGGGAACTTGAGTCGGTGAGTTGATGAAGTAATCAAGATTACCTGTATCAACTGTATCACCAGAAATAGATGACGTTCCAGACTCAGGTTGTACAATTTCTATACCATCATTAGGGATAGGTATGAAACATCGTGATCTTCTAAAATTGAATGATCTTCCTCTTGATGAGATTGATCATTATTATTAAACCGAATTATTAAGTCTTTGACAAAAGAAAAAAATGGATAATCTGGGCTTGAGTCATCCATATCATTAGAATCTGAATCATCACTGAAAGAGCCGAGATCTCCTTGAAGTTTCTTCTCACCTGTAGAATCAAGCAAGTTAGATTGATTAAACAAGTTAGATTGAAAAGAGTTTGACAATGAATCTAAATCAAATAACCAAGCTGGACCATTTGAAACTGATGGAAAAGAATTTTCAAGGAATTTAACATTGAATGTTTCAAGTATAACATTTGTTAGAGTTATAAACTCGATAGGATTTTGAAACAGATGAATATCTAACGAAAATTCATTCATCAGATTTGAATCAAATATTCCTAGACGATTATTTGAATTTAAAATCAAAACTGGACAACCAAAAGATTTAAGAAAATCTATGTTTGGTTTCCTGCCAAACATCAACTCATAAGGAGTTTTCAGTTTGTCTTTCATAATTAAAGTACGATTCTGTACAAAACACGCAGTAGATATGGCTTCATCCTAGAAAGTGATAGGAATTTTCGCATCTGCTAACATGGATCGTGCAGCCTCAATCAAAGATATGTTCTTCCTTTCAGCAACTCCATTTTGCTGTGGAGTTCTGGGAGCACTGAACTGATGAGCAATTCCTTTTCTGCATAGAACATGTCAATATTAGCATTTTTAAATTCCGTTCCATTATCACTTCTTATTATTTTTACTTTTTGTTCTAATTGGTTTTCAACTTTTGTGATGAATTCTTTTAATAATTCAGCCGTTTCAAATTTAGCATTCAGAAAGAAAACCCATGAAAATCTTATGAAGTCATCAATGATAACTAAACAATAAGATTTTCTTCCAATACTATTCACATTTGTTAGTCTGAAAAGGTCCATATGCAACATCTGAAGGGGATTGAATTTTGAGTTTATTTGCTTGGGCTTATAAGACGCTATGTGTTGCTTCCCCTTTAAACATGCTGAGCAGAGATCAGTAGTGGCAAACTTCTTTGATGGAAGGCCGAAAACATGATTTCCTGCTACAAGCTTGTTCATATTCTTGAAGTTGGAATCTCCGAGACGTCTATGCCATAACTGACTTTTGTCATTTGATGCTTGAACAATAAGGCAAGTTGTTTCTATAGATTGATCAACTTGAGACATATCTAGCTTGTATACATCTCGATCCCTAACAGCTTTAACAACTACCCAGTCTTTGCTTATCTGAAAAGCTGGCTTCAAAATGTAGCAAAAAGAATCATCAAAAAGAACAGAATATGATTTATCACAAATTTGGGAAACGCTTAACAAGTTAACGTTCAACTGTGAGCAGAAGTTGACTTTATCAAAGCTTATTATCCTGTTGGATACTGTTCCCTCGCCTGTGATTTTTCCTCTTGCATCACCATCGAAGGCGACATGTGTACCATCCTTTAACTTAAAATCTTGAAGTAAGGCATGATTGCCCATCATGTGCCGGCTACACCCGCTATCCACATACCATGTGTTGATTGGTCTTCTCGGGCGTACATGCAAGACAACAAAATTAAGTTGAGTTATCTAACCAAGCCGAAATGGTCTTGGGCTTGCCAAACTTATCAACGATGGTAAATTGTTTAAAATGGAGTTTATTCACACCAGGCTTGTTTTTGATGAATTTACCAATTCTATTATTCACAATTGTTTTATCATTATTAAGAAAATTCATACCATTTGAATGACCAATTTTTGAAAAATTTTTATTTTCAAAATTTTGATCATTCATTCTCACAGACATTGGAATGAATTGATCTTTAATGTATTGTTTTGGTCTCATAGAGTTATTTCTTTTGAAAGATCTCAAGCCTAAGGATGGTTGATTAGTTAATCTTTGAAAACTGACAGTTTGATTTCTTTTAAACTGAGGATTAAGATAACCTTTGCTCAATTGTGTATTAGTAAATCCGTTCCTTGGAGAACTCTTTCTAAAGTAACAGTTTTATGTATTGTGAGTCCTTTCATCACAGAAGGTATAGTATTTATTAAAATAAGGGTGTTGTTGAGTGATTCTCATATCACTTATATGACAGTACTTGTTGAAAAAGCATTCAACAGTCTTATGATTATACATGTCAGGGATTTCAAAGTACCTTTGTGGTGTGTTAAACAAATGTTTATTAACTTTTGATGTTGACGCAACGTTTGATCCTTGTTTAGATTTAGGTGTCGAAAAGTTAATCTTTTGTTTTGATTTGACAAATTTTGTTTTTGATTTGGCAATTTGTTCATTTGTATATTTGGTTTTGACTTTTGTACATGAACTGCATTCTTAGAATCCTTAGAAACAAATCGTTTAACGACAGTGGAAGTCTTCGAATCTGAACCTGTTTTCAGATCGGAGTTTGATTGGTTCTTAGGAGTTTGCTTAACTTCTTGAATTAAGTTCATGTTCAATTTACCAGCAGACACACATTTCATTGGTTTAAATTGACTTGCTTGATTTGTTGTTTTTGTCTGATTTTCTTGACTCTTATTTTGATCAGTTTTAGCTTTAGTCAATTTTCTTCTTCTTCTTTGGTTCCTTGATTTTGTAGAACTTTATTTTATCTGAGATTGAACATCTTCAGGTGAAGATTCTATTTCAGTTTCTTTCTCTTCCTGATCTTTTTTCCAATTTAATAAACTCTGGACTATTTAGACCATAAGAGTTTGAATCTTCTGATGTTCCTTCTTCTTGTTTTGCTTTATCTTTGTTTTCGGAGTTTTGTTTGTTGTTTTTAATGATCACTTCTTCCAACACAGACTCTTTTAAAAAAGATATTTTCTTACTTTTCGGTCGTGGTGCATATGATTTAACTTTTACCGAATGACCATTTTTGATCTTTTCAGTATCTTTTTCTTCAAAGATTTCAACATTGGTTTTCTCTTCTGCACTATCAGAAATCTTGTTTTTATTTTGGAAAGCTTTAAGTTTAGCCTTATTTTCAGGAGAATGATCATGCGTATTGAAGTTCTCTGGTAAAGTGTTAGTTATAGATTCAGGCATTGGTTCGTGTGTGAAACCTAAGCCTGCTTTTTGTTTGTCCTTTCGTTCACTTACCAGTTGTTCCACAATTGTTTGGAACTTTTTTACTTTTGCTAGATCAACTTGTGTAGAAGCATGTGCGATTTTCTCCTGTTCCAAGTTCTTAGTCATTTCTTCAAATTGTTTGGAAACAATTTCTAATTCTTTCAAAGTTTTGTTCCATGAAGTTTGTTGAGAAATAATCTTTTCATCTGATATTCTGTGATAAGTTTTAAGTTTATTATGCATTAATTCCTCTTGCTTAAGCTTTTCACAGATTTTATAAGAGTAAGTTCGATAATATTCTACATGTTCAAAGCAAGATTTGATGCATAGTTTTTCTCTTACTTCAGCTGGTATTTCAGGATATTTAAGTGACGAAGTCTAAGAGTTAGAAGATGAATTTTCAACCTTTGGTTGATCTGACTGTGCCATTAATGCAACTTCTTCTGAATCCTCTTTAGGATCAGATTAATTACTCCAGTCATATTCTTCTTCCTCATTCTCAAAATTACCTTCAGCTTTAGGATCACTATCCGCTGATAAATCCCTTGAACTTCTGCAATAAGAGATAAACTGGAAGTTAGATCAGCAGTAAATTGCTCTGCATAAGCACTCCAATCATATCCGTCCTTAATGCTAACAACTAGAGCTTTCTTTGGCTCTTCAGATGACTTAGATTCATCTTTAAGTTCAGGCATTGGTAAGCTTTTGTAAGGCTTTTGGAATGTCTTCTGAGATGATTGTTGAAACCTCTGATTGCTTGAACTCGATTGACTATTTCCTCCTTTGTTTTTGGGAGCTTTGCATTCCCTTGAAAAGTGACAATAGCTATTGCAGTTGAAACACCTTGACTTAGACTTGTCAAATCCAACAATCTTGTTAGCACTTGGCTTGTAGTTCCTGTTGACATAAGAGTGTTTTTGAGTCCTATATGCAATCATCACCATCTACCAGTTTAGATCCATTTCATCCACATCATCTGGATCCATTTCAAATAAGTCCTGCAAAACAAGATCTAATTGAGTTAAATGACTACCTTGATAATCTTGAAAACTAGCCATGAAAGCAGTAAAAGAAGATTTGGATCTTCATCCTATAATAGGATGTTAATGATATCTTTAACTTTGCTAGTTTTAGTAGAGTTAATAGATGGAGTCTCAGTTTGAGGTTTAGAGCTTTGAGGTTTAGAAGGAGACCGAGGTTGAGGTTGAGATGCATAAGCATGAGCACTTGTATATGAAGATTCTGTAAAGAACCCTGCTCCAACAAACAGATCACCCTCTTCTTCTACTAAATTCTCATTCTTTGCCATAAAGGCATTCTCCATAGTGCTAGCTGGAGATGCAACATACTTGTATTGAGACATTGATGCTGCTCTATCATTGTTTCTTGAGCTTTCATCAATCTCAACTGACTTAATTTTTGCAATCAACAGATCAAGATCCATAGGAAATTTTTCAGTGTGCTTCAACAGTGTCACTGTTTGTTTCCATGAAGATGGAAGTGCATTGAGAAGTTTGAAGTTTAGATGTTGCATAAGCATGAGCACTTGTATATGAAGATTCTGTAAAGAACCCTGCTCCAACAAACAGATCACCCCCTTCTTCTAGTAAATTCTCATTCTTTGCCATAAAGGCATTCTCCATAGTGCTAGCTGGAGATGCAACATACTTGTATTGAGACATTGATGCTGCTCTATCATTGTTTCTTGAGCTTTCATCAATCTCAACTGACTTAATTTTTGCAATCAACAGATCAAGATCCATAGGAAATTTTTCAGTGTGCTTCAACAATGTCACTATTTGTTTCCATGAAGATGGAAGTGCATTGAGAAGTCTGAAGTTTAGATGTTTTAAGTCATTTTTAATACCGGCAGTTAACATCTCAGTTGTAAGCTGCATAAATCTATTCATCATTTGATTTATAGTTTCACCATATAAATGCTCAAAGAGCTCTAACTGCCTTTTCAGTTTCTGCTTCTTGAGATCTTGAATCTCCTTACCACCTTCACAAATTATCTTCAAAGCTTTATACATGGTATATCCCATTTGATATCCATCAAGTCTGGTTAAGACTTCAAGTGGTAATCCTTAACACATCAAAGAATAGGCTTTAATGTCATTTTTTACTTTCCTTAGATCATCACCTTGTAGCCCACCTTTAGGATATGGTTCTGGAGAGTCTTTAGTGTAAACAAACCCTCTATCAAGACCATATGAAGTATAGGAATATGAGGTCCTCTTTCTATTGACTTCCACAAGTCAATGTCAAGAGAATTAAGGTGATGTTTCAATCTAAGAGACCAGTTCTTAAAATCAGCTCTGTTCTTCAACTTAGGAACTCTGTTCTCTGAATCTTCTAACTTCACCATTTTATATTTTTGATTTAAAAAAAAATGTTTTTGTTGTTTTTAAGTTTTTGAATTAAAACAATGAATTGAAAATATTTTTGGATTTTTTTTTTAAATTTTGAAAATTTTCTAAGTGTTGAGTTGATGCGCATAAATAGTGATGAAGCGCCCAAACAGTTGTGAAACTTCTGACTTTGACTTAGAAACACCCAAGGGATTGCCTTAGTAGAATTCTCAAAACGCCCAACTTGACAAGCGCCTGCACAGTTGTAAAGCGTCCAAACAGTTGTCAAACGCCTGGGTGTAAAAACACCCAAACAGTTCAAAAATGCTTACATAGTTGTAATGCGCCTAGAATTCCTTGGTTTTTGAAAAGTTTCAAAGTGGCCAAACAGTTATAATGCGCCTCAACAGTGGTAAAACGCCTAAACCAAAAACGCCTGAATAGTGGTCAAACGCCTGAACAGTTGTCAAGCGCCTATACACTTAGGCAATTTTAAGTAGTGTTTTAACCTAATGCGCCAACTTCAACAGATTCATACGAACACAGATCTTCTAAAATTTTTCAAAACTTGTTGAATTGACCTAAAAACCTCTAAGTAGGTAGTAATTGGATCAATTAATAGTCCTCTATCTTCAATTTCACCAAACAACAACAACAAATCAATCTTTTGATTGAAAATAAGTTCGAAAATGAAGAAAAAGTTTGAACACTAATTTGAACAAATTCACTAATTTTGAACGAATTGAACTGCAAATTGTGATTCAATTCATGTTTCTGATGATGAAACACAACTGAAATCAACAATAGTTAGATTGAATTGCTTATCAATCACAGATTCAAGTGATTCAAAAGTTCGACAATTTGACAAACTCAAATCACTAAACCAACAACTCTGATACCATTTGATAGGATCAAAATGGATCAATATGTGATGATATTGTGATACAATTCAATCAAACAAACACAAGTAATCAATTCAATGCAAACAAATCAGAAAAATTCATAGTTTTTCATTGATAGTAAGCATAGAAAGTACAAATGTAAGAAAACAGTTAAAAGTCGTTCAAACTGATTCTAAGGTGCTCACCAACACAATACCTTATCTATGCTATTTATACTATCAGTACAAAAAGGAACATATATTTACAAAATAAGTCCCTACACTATGACCAAAACTATACAAAGACTAATAAAGACTAAATGTTAATCTTCGAGAGGCTTCTACATGGAGTTGGGTGAGAACACTCTCGGTGTTAGAACCCGCTTCGGGCGGATGTGGATTCCTCATTATAGAGATCTACAAGGGAAGATCATGGATAAGGCTCACAAGACTCGATACTCAATTCATCCCGGTGCTACAAAGATGTATCAGGATATGATGAAAGATTACTGGTGGCTGGGAATGAAGCGTAACGTAGTGGAGTATGTGAGTAAGTGCCTTACTTGTTTGCAAGTGAAGGCAAAGCATCAGAAGCCATACGTGAAGATCCAACCATTGGATATACCCGAATGGAAGTGGGAACACATCACAATGGACTTCATCATGAAATTGCCTCGCACGGCGAGAGGATGTGATGCCATTTGGGTGGTTGTAGACCGCTTGACGAAGAGTACTCACTTCTTGCCAATCCGAGAGACTTACTCGTCAGAAAGGTTGGCGGAGATGTTTATTAAGGAGATTGTAACTCGTCGTGACGTGCCGGTGTCTATTGTTTCTGATAGGGATACTCGGTTCACGTCCAAGTTCTGGAAGAAATTTCATGATGTGACGGGGACGAAGCTACACATCAGTACAGCTTACCATCCTCAGATAGATGGTCAGTCGAAGAGGGCAATTCAGACACTAGAGGATATGCTACGAGCATGCATCATTGATTTTGGTGGAAGTTGGGACTAACACTTACCATTAGCCGAGTTCTAATACAAAAACAATTATCATGCCAGTATTGGTATGCCTCCTTATGAGATGCTATACGATAGAAAGTGTAGGACACCCATGTGTTGGGGCGATATCGGCTTGAAGGAGTTGCGGAGCATTGAGGTGATCGAGGCTACGACCGAAAAGTTGGATAAGATCAAGGCCTTTATGAAGGCACGAAGGATAGATAGAAGTCGTATGCCAACAAGACACGTAGACCGATCGAACTCAAGTTGGGTGATAGAGTTATGTTGAAGGTCTCACCTTGGAAAAGAATCATCCGGTTCAGGAAGCGAGAAATGCTAAGCCCAAGGTATATAGGCGCTTTCTGAATCAATGCTCGAGTAGGAGAGGTGGCCTATCGATTAGAGCTACCCGATGAGTTAAGTGGAATTCATTCAACATTCCATGTATCTCATCTGAGAAAGTGCTTAGCCGATGAAGATATGATTGTGCCAGTTGTGGATATCGAGGTGGACAAACCGCTCAATTATGTGGAGCAACCGGTGGCCATCATTGATAGAAAGGAGAAAAGGTTAAATAATAAAGTGGTCCACTGGTACGAGTACAGTGGAGACACAGGAAGGGTCTGAGTCTATATGGGAGACCAAGGAAGAGATGAGACAGTACTATCCCTAGCTGTTTGAGGAATGAAAAGTTTCGGGGACGAAACCTATATAAGGGGGGGGGGGGACTTGTAACACCCAGAAATTTCAAAAAAGAAAAGTAAGGGGAGCAAATGAGTTATTATTTCAAAAAGTAAGGGTTAAAAGTGTGCAAGGGCCAAACCAGCCCATTATGGGGTTTAAAAAGGAAATATGGCCGCCCATACCCCTCTCCCACGCTCAAACTTCCGGTTCTAGAGAGAGAGAGAAGCTCTCATCCGGTTCTAGAGAGAGAAAGTGGAAGAAATATCCAAAAGGTAAGATTTTAAGGTGGTTTTTTCTCGGTTTCAGTCGGGTTCAAGCTTCTGGACCGATTTCTATGTGTTTCTATGTGTTTAGTTGCTTGTTTTCGTGTGTTTAGGTGCTAGAACTCCAGGTTGCTCTCGGGTTTGTTGTGGGTCACTCGAAAGCTAGTTAAGGTGAGTTTTAGATCCCCTCTTTTATATGTTTTCTACTTGTTTGGGGCTAATATGTATATTAGACTGAGGTTTCCTGAACCAAACTGAGCTTTTAAGAAAATATGGCTGTTTTTCGAGAGGTGAATGTTTTTAACAAATTCTATGATATTGGATAACTCAGACCGTCCATTATGGACATTGTTTGTCCACTGTAGACACTTAAGTGTGCATGCATATCCCCTGTAGACACTTAAGTATGCATGCATATCCGCTGTAGAAACTTAAGTATGCATGCATGTCCGTTGTGGACATTAAGTCATCCGATGTGGATCTTTTAAATACTTTAGACTGTTCGCTGTGGATTATGGCTGTCCGCTATGGACACTTGTAATGTCTAAGTCTTCTGCTATGAACCTTAGTCATCCGCTGTGGACATACTTAATGTCTTATTCATGCGTTGTGGACCTTTAACCGTCTGCTGTGGATTTTGGTCATCCGTTGTGGACTTTGGCTGTATGCTGTGAACACTTAGTACTTAAGTAATCCGCTATGGACACTTAGGTTTAATTTTAAATTTTGGGAATAGAATTTAAGTGCTAAGTACTTATGTTTAATGGAAGTTTATGCTTGTTTCTAATGTTTTATCAACTTATGGGCTGTGTTATGAATTATAATACTTCATGTTATGTATTATGATGTGACTTTACGTGGCATGATATGTATATGTAATTAAAGTAATATGTAATGAAAGTGAAAGTTAACGATAATGAAAAGTGGAACGTAATGAATGAATGAAAGTCTTGCAAGAAAAATGATGGAGGTTCACAACTCAACGAGGTAGTTGTTTACTCAACTCTGTGCGGTTTAGCTAACCCTAGATGAGGGGCACAGGGATCCAATCCTTGAGATTGACTAAAATATGATGGGATCCTAGTCGCTTTACCCTGGTACTATGTCAGCTTTGAGCATGACATGGAGGTTTACTTGTAAGCCCCGGTACAGTACCAGCTTTTGCATGATGTGGGGGTTTAGCATATGGCAAGATCCAGATGAAAGTGAAAGATGTTAATGAATGAAAGTACGAAAACAAACGATGATGAACGATGATGAAAGATGATGAAAGATAATTGTAAGATCATCTGAAGATTATGAGGCTGATGCAACCAACAAGCCAGAACAACTAAGTCTTCCATGCATGCACTAAGGAACAAAGGTGAACTAGCTTTGGAAGTCTTACACTCTCAAATGTGTCTAAGTGTAAGATCTTCCAAAGCTAAAAGTTCAGAAGGAGTTACTTCGGAAGTTTCACACTCAAAAATAAAATATTCTAAGTGTGAAATATTTCGAAGCCAAAGACCAGTATCTTCTGAAGCCAAAGATGAAATCTTGCGAAGCTTCAGAGACAAAGTCTTCCGAAGCTGTAAAGAATGATTTCTTCAGAGGACAGAGAAAATATGCTTTCTCTAAATCAACTTTTGATAAAACTGACGCACTCTCCGCTGCCTGCTCTGGTGGTTCACCTACTTTACACAAGTTGGTGAAACTTCCATGCTTTATCAAAAAGTAGGAATGGTGTTTGTCTGTAACTTACCTTACTTGTTTCTGTTGACTTTTTGTATTAGGAAAAGTCAGTGAGTTATGGCTTGTCATAGTCACTAGTCAAAAGGCAATCTGCCTTTTGACTGTAGATTGATCTTGTTGTCTAGATTAGTCAAATTCCAACTGTTTTTACATGTAAGTGACGGTTGTAGGTTGTAGTATAAAAGTGTCTCGGGTCCTTGTAATTTAAAATGTTTTGTAACACTTGTAAAAGAACTTGAGATCAATATACAACATCCTTGAAAACCAATCTTGTGTTCTTGTGTTGTTCTTAGTTCTGTGTCTTTAATTTACTTGTGTTCTTAGTATCATCTGTCTCTAGTTACCAGTTCCCTATTTGAATTGTTAAGTGATCTAAGATCTCTCCTTAGTGTGAAGTTAAGTGTTAAATACCCTTACCCGTTCCTGCAATTGGTATCAGAGCATTCCAAGCTCTTGATTGTGAGATCTCACCATCTTTAATCCTCGTAGCTTCACACATCACTTAACTCTTCAAATGGCAGCTATCTCTAAGGATGGTATGGAAACTGGAACTATGACAAAGTCCCCACTGATCACTCCTAAGGATTTTGACACTTTAGGTGCCAAAGAATGGAAGGATTCATCAAGTCTCAAGATTCCAGGATGTGGGAGTCTGTTGTCAATGGACCTCATGTACCATGCACCTCTTCAGCTACTGGTGGTGGTGGCATGATACCAAAGGAGAGGGCTGATTTTTCTGATGAAGACTGGAAAAGGATTGATATTGATCAGAAAGCCATGACAGCCCTCCAAACTACTCTTCCAAACTCCATTTGCAGAGGTTTCAAGAAGTGCAAGACCACTAAACAGCTATGGGATGCACTGAAACTGATGTATGAGCGGTCCAATGAAGCCAAGGAAAACAAGAAGGACCTCCTGAAGCAGCAGTTTGAAAACTTCACCTTCAAGACAGGTGAAATCATGACTCAACAATACTTCAGGTATGTTGAGATTGTGGATACTCTGGCTGATGTTGGAGTAACTATTGAGAACATGGATATTATTAGGAAGTTCATGTCCTCTCTTCCCAGACAATGGACACACTACTGTGTGGTCCTTAAGAGGACTGAAAACCTCAAGACCCTTACTCTCACTAAGTTGTATGTTATACTTAGTGGATACCAGATGGAGATGAACATGCAAAATTCATCTGGTAACTCCAATACTCACCAGAGTTCAGCCCTTCATGTTGGTGAAAGGGATAGCAGAGAACCACAGCATCATCTTATCTGCTACCTTGAAACTTCAGAAAAGGGTCCTTTCATCACCTTCCAAAGACACCCAGAAAGAGCTACATCTAAGGAAGTCCCTTCCAAGAGACAAGTTCCTCTCAAGCCTTTGTCTCTACTGATGAAAGTTCAGGAAACTTTCTCTTCACTCTTGAAGACCTGGACTATATCCATCCAGATGATTTGGAATATATGGAGATAGTCCAGCAGATGGCTCTTCTCACTCACAGAGCCCAGAAGTTTTACAAGAGGACTAGGAGAAGGTTTCCTAGCAATGTAGCCAGTGGCAAGTTTGGGCTGGACAAAAGCAAAGTAAAGTGTTACAACTGTAACCAGATGGGACACTTTGCCAGAGAATGCAAGGCACCTAAGTCAAATGGTAGCCAAGCATCATGCAGGCCAAACTACACTAAAGGAGGGCACCAGAATGAGAAGCCAAGACAGCAAGCTGTAGTTCCTGTTGAAGAAGGAGGCTTTGACTGGAGCTTCCAAGCTGAAGATGCTTCTCCAAATCAAGCACTCATGGCTGACCATGATGAAGCCAAGGTATTAGAACATCTTTGCTCTCCTGAATGTATTTCTAAAGTAAACAGATACAGGTCCTACAACTTAGAAATGAGATCTGATATTGAATCTTTAAACATTTTAAAAGCTGAATTTAAGAGAGCTGAAAATGATTATAAGCTTAAAATAGAAAATCTAGTGAAAACAATTTCAACTCTTAAACATGAGCAAACAAACTACAACACTCAAATAAAAGATCTTGTTACTAAGTTGACTGAATGCCAGTCTGACCTTGTGATTAGCAAGCCAGGGCAGAAAAATGTGTTCTTGAAGAAGAGACCTTCAAGAACATAATATCCTCATCTCTGTATGCAAAAGTTTGTTATAAGAATAAGCAGGGACTAGGATCTTGTGAGATAGCTCCTCCACACACTCTATTATCTGTAAGATCTCCAAGGTGTGGAACTGGTGAAGATGAGCTTCCCCTCATAGACCCTAGTGTTGAAGAGGAATAAGAGGAGATGGTGAGGGATGATTCTGAAATGAGTAAAAAGAGTCAATCCAAAAAGGGTCACCATGCTCCTGGGGAGAGTAAGAAGGCTGGTATGATAAAGACAAACATGAAGAACTTGATCAGAAGAGCAAAGAGAAGATCAAAGAAGGCTCAAGAGATCAAAGCCACTTTTGACCCCAAGCAGAAACAAGTGTTTATCTCTGCAGGGTTTAAAGTGGTAAAGGCTAAGGAATCAACTACAAACTCTAGTACCAGGAGTTTTAGTACAGTTCCAACTCATTCTAGCAAAGAGAAGGCTGAATTGCTGTGTACCACTGCTACACAGTCTGAACCATCCTCCTCCAAGAGCAATTCTCTCCCTAAGAAAATCGCTGGATCATCTGTGACGAAGAAGCTGGAGAAAGAAAGTGTTCATGTTCAGTCTTGCTCTCAGAAGAAGACTCCCAGAATGAAGCAAATAAACTACATCATGTGTGGTACTACTTCTCATCTGGCTAAGGATTGCTTCTACAATCCTAAAAGTACTATCCAGATAGTCAAAGAAATGACTTCTGGGAAGAAGAAGGAAAAGAAAGCTTTGGAAGGAAAATCTGTTTCCTTCAGAAGCTCCAAAATAAAGAAGAAGGCAAGTGAAAATTGCTTTCAGAAGAAAATTTGGTCTCGAAAGAAAGGAATGCTTCCTAAGTACTGAAGCTTGCTGCAGTGAAAGCAAGATCTTCCGAAGGTCCAGTCTCCAAATCTTCCAAAGCTGCAAAAGCTTTGAAGGTCAAGTCAAATTTTCCAAAGGTGGTGTGGACGATGAAGGAAGACCGTGTGACTGAAGATTCTTCATCAGCAATAGCAAATGATCCTCAGAGCCTGAACATAGGATCACTTACTGTTTCATTGCCTTCAACTCATTTTAAGAAGCCCAAGACCAATGAGGCTTGGGTTTCAAATGTAACTAAGTCATCTCCTTTTGTGCAGGGACAACCAAAGGCAAACAGAAATGTGTAGATCATTAATAGTGGCTGCTCCAGGCACATGACAGGCAATGAGTCCTTACTTCAAAACTTTGAAAGATTTGATGGAGGACCAGTTGCTTTTGGAGGAGATGCAGGAGGTTACATTACTGGCAGGGGCAAGGTTACAATGGTAAGCTTAGCATTGAGAAGGTAAACTTTGTCAAGGAGCTTGGATACAATCTTCTGAGTGTGTCTAATTTTGTGACCAAAAACATCACATGCTCTTTATTGAGCATGAGTGCATTGTTCTCAAGCCCGGGTTGATATTCCTCAAGAGCATATTCTGTTCAGAGCCCCCAAAAGAGGGAACATGTACAAGATGGATCTGCAAGAAACATCTCCCTCTGGAGAAGTTTATTGCTTTCTGTTTAAAGCAAATAGTGATAAGTCTTTCCTTTGGCATAAAAGAATGTGCCATGTAAACTTTAAAAATATGAATAAATTGATTATGAATGATTTGGTAACTGGAATGCCAAAGAAAGAGTTTACAAATGATGACCACTGTGTTGCATGCCTGAAAGGGAAGCAACACAAAGTGTCTCACAAGCCAAAGGAAATAAACTCTATCACTACTCCCCTACACTTGTTACATATGGATCTGTTTGGCCCCACCAGTGTAATGAGTCTAGGAAGGACCTCTTACTGTTTAGTGATCACAGATGATTTCACAAGATTCACTTGGGTGTTTTTCCTTAGAACTAAGGATGAAACCCTGAAATCTTAAAGAACTTCATTCTGAAAATTAAGAATCAATCTGATCACAAGGTCAAGACCATAAGATGTGATCAAGGAACTTAATTTAAAAACCAAATCCTTGATACATTTTGTGATAACAATGGTATTTCAAGACAATATAGTGCTCCCAGGACTCCTCAGCAAAATGGTGTTGCTGAGAGGCGAAACAGAACACTTATTGAAGCTGCTAGAACCATGTTGTCTGACTCTAAACTGTCTATCACCTTCTAGGCAAAGGCTATCAACACAGTCTGCTATGTGCATAACAGAGTTTTAGTGGTTAAGACACATGGTAAGACTCCTTATGAACTGTGGCACAAAAGGAGACCATTCATTGGTTTTCTCAGAACATTTGGATGTCCTTGCACCATCTTGAATACCAAAGATCAAATAGCCAAGTTTGCTGAGAAATCAGATGATGGACATTTTGTTGGATACACTTCTCAAGCTAAGGCTTATAGAGTATACAATCTCAGAACTAGAATCATTGAGGAGTCAGCCAATGTGACTTTCAATGAACACACACCCTGTGTGAAAGGTTCTGGTCCGGATTGGCTGTTTGATCTTGATTTAGTTACCAGCTGTTTTAACAAGTCTTGTGAGAATGTTTCAGGATCTACAGATAACAGATCAACAGAAGATCCTGATCCAAGATTTGAGTTGAGAAGACCGACCAAGAAGACTACTTCAGCTCCAGTGGTAACTAACCCTGTAATTGAGGCTCCTATTAGCACAAGCATGACAAACACTACTGATTCAACTGAATTGCCTTCAAATTCCAGCTCAGAGGCTCAAATTCAGGAGAAGGAACTTCTAATGCAGGAGGAACTGGAGGTGGTGACAGTGATCAAGAATTTCTTGATGCTGATAACCACTCCATTGAAGACAACATGAATGATGTCACACACTCATTGGATCAAGTTTCTCTTGATAAGTGTGCTGATATGGTGGGAGACACTCATTGCCAGAACAGAATTTCTAATTTAGATCTGTCCAACCAATTTGCTATGATCCCTCAACTTCAGATCCACAAGTCACATCCCACCATAAACATCATTGGAAATGTTGAGTCAGGGGTAAGAACAAGAGGACAAACTCATGACAGCCATGTTTGTCTACATTCTTGTTTCTTATCCCAGATAGAGCCGAAGAAAGTTGATGAGGCTTTGAAGGATGGAAGCTAGATTGAAGCTATGCAAGATGAGCTGCTTCAAATCAGAAGACAAAAGGTGTGGAACTTATGCCCTCTTCCTCAAGGGAAGACTGTCATAGGTACCAAATGGGTATTTAGGAACAAGAAGGATGATAGAGGGATTATTAACAAAACAAGGCTAGACTGGTTGTCCGAGGATACACTCAAGAAGAAGGGATCGATTACACTGATGTTTTTGCTCCAGTTGCAAGACTTGAAGCTTTAAGAATATTCCTGGCTTATGCTGCATCCAAGGATTTCAAGGTCTACCAACTTGATGTGAAATGTGCTTTTCTTTATGGGGTGATTGATGAAGAAGTTTATATTAAACAAACATATGGCTTTGTAGACCCAGATCATCCTGATTATGTTTGCAAGCTTGATAAAGCTCTATATGGATTGCATCAAGCTCCAAGAAAGTGGTGTGAGACACTATAGACATACCTCTGTCATCATGGATACAAGAGGTACTATTGATGGGACTCTCTTCATCAAAGAAACAGGGAATGACACACTGCTAGTTCAAATATATGTAGATGACATCATCTTTGGTTCAACTAATCTAAAGCTCTACAAAGACTTTGAGATATTGATGAAGAATAGATTTGAAATGAGTGCCATGGGGGAACTCAGTTTCTTTCTAGGAATTCAAGTGAAGCAGGTTGAAGATGGCATCTTTATTAGTCCGTCAAAGTATGTACAGGACATACTTACAAGATTCAAGATGACTGACTGTAAGGTTGCAAAGACACCCATAGCCAGAAACCACTCCCTTGGTCCTGATCTTGAGGGGGAGTGTGTTGATGAACATCTCTATAGGGCTATGATTGGGTCACTTATGTACCTTACTGCTAGCAGGCCTGATATTATGTTTGCCACATGTATATATGCAAGATATCAAGCCAACCCCAAGATGTCACACCTAATCACTATCAAAAGATTCTCAGATACCTCAAAGGTGCTCCAAATCTAGGCCTTTGGTATCCAAAGAATTCAGACTTTAATCTATATGCTTATACAGATAGTGATTATGGTGGCTGCAACATGACTGCAAAGTCCATATCTGGGGGATGTCAATTCCTTGGTGGAAGGATAGTCTCTTGGCAATGCAAGAAGCAATCCTGTGTGTCTGCATCAACTGCTGAAGCTGAATACATTGCTGCTGCAAGATGCTGTGCTCAAGTGCTCTGGATTCAGAATCAGATGCTAGACTATGGGTTCAACTTCAAGGAGACTCCCATCCACATAGACAATAACAGTGCAATCTCCATTACAGAAAATCCTGTGCAGCACTCAAGGACCAAACACATCAACATCAGGTATCATTTGATTAGGAATAATTTTGAAAAGGGATTGATCAAACTAATCAAAGTTAAAATAAATAAACAATATGTTGATCTATTCACAAAGGCATTTGATGAACAAAGGTTTAAAAATCTTGTATCAGCTATTGGGAAGATTAACTTTGAATAGATTTTTCTTAATAACTTAATCAACTTTATTTCCTAAAACTGTGTGTCCTAAGTTGTCTATTAGATCACATTATAATCCTAGTTCACTTTTGAAGAAAACTAACTTTTAACTGATATTCCTCATATTTGTGAAAATTTACCTTCGGAAGAACTCAAATTGCATTCGGAAGAAATTTATGTCTTTAAATCATTTAACAGCTTATCTAAGATTTACCTTCGGAAGAAATTCTTGGAGTATCTTCCGAAGCTTAAATTTGTATATAAGCACTTAAATGTATTCAAAGACCAAATATCTTCCGAAAGCAACTAAGTCTCGGAAGACTTGTTCACTTCTTCCGAAGCCAAATTTTCAAAAATTCTTTGAAATATCTTCCGAAGCAAAACTTGCCTTCGAAAGCTTTGCTACAAGCTTCCAAAGCCAAAATTGCCTTCGGAAGTTTTACAACTTCCGAGAAAACTAACTTTTTGGCGCACTTTTTCAGAAGTAGGACCCAACTTGTGGATTTCAAAGTTTATCTTTTTATCATAACTTTGTCTCAAATCCATGACATATATCTTCCAAATGGTTCTATTTTGTCTCTCTACTCTCACTTATCCTTACCTTAAATTTACCCCCAAATTTCATCTTTTTCTTCCTTTCTTCACTGTAAAAGCTTCCTCAAATGGCCAACATTGATGGTCGCAACGACCCTGATTTTTCCATGCACCTACACAGGCAACACATTCAGGTTGCCCTGTTACACTCTGAGAAGGATCCAAGCTTCTCAGATGTGTTTAGGTACCTTTCTTTGTCACACTACTTCACCTCCCTTACAATTGATCCTCCTCTCTATGTGGATCAGTTGCTTAGTTCTGGAAGACTGTCAAGAGGTCACCATGGACGGGGAGAAGGCACTGTCTGCTACAGTGAAGGGGAGGATAGTTTTCATCACTCCGGCCATCATAAACATCCATTTGAAATTGGATGATGAAGCAGGTGAGCTGTCCGTTCCTAAATCTACTCTCAACCACTCCTTTCAATAGATGGGCTATGAAGGTGACTTCTCAGTCAAAACCTTCAGGAAGGGGAAGGTCTCATCTCAATGGAAATACCTCCTCCATGTCGTCATTCATAGCCTTTATAACAAGCATGGAGGATGGGATCAAGTTCCAGAAGACCTCTCCTTTATAGTCCATGGGATGGTACATGGGGTCAAGTTTAGGTACTCTTAGTTTGTATATACTAATTTACTTGCAAACTTGGACTCCTTAGAGATGTTCCCTAGGTATTTCACACATTCTCAACTGTGAGTTGGGAGCACAGTTGAGGGGAACATGTAATATTCTTAAAATAGGACAAATGAGGCCCGACATATTCAAATCTTGAAGAAGCCAACTGTTGGCTTCTCTGGGGTAGAAACAGCCCTTGTCCCAAAAATGTTTGAGCTCATTGCTCAGGGTGAAAACCTAACAGCACCAGCTAGTGTTGAACCAGCACCCTCCACCTCTCAACCACCTCAAACACAGCCTACCATCACCATCACGTACAAAAGAAAATCCCAGCGAACCCCTACACTTGCTACTAAGCATGTGCAGGCCCCATATCAGAACCCATACAGGAGGAAGTAGAATCTTGAGCTCCCACTTCCCATGAGGAGCAGACCACTCCCATCTTTCAACCAATCAGTGCTGAGGTTTCTCATGCTCAGCCTGATGAGCTCACAACCCCACAAACAGCTTTAAGCCATCACTCTGAGTCTCAACACTCTAGTGATCAACCTTCTGGGGAAAGCTGCCATCCCTAACCTCTTGATCTAAACCGCCCCATTCCCAGCCTTGACTTCTATTCTGATGAAGATTTGGGCTTCAGTGAGTAACATGAGTCTCTCTTCTCTTCCCACACTCAAGGAGAGATGAGTACTCCTACTTCCCCCATCTCTAGCCCACATTAGCAACCCCCTACTGAGGTGGATAGTCCTGAACTTATTAGAAAATCTGCTAAATCAAAATTTAGATTTGTGAGCTTGGTTCTTAGGATTCATCACGTTCAGATCTAAAAATCAAAATTAAGATAGGTGTATTGTGTGTGAATCAAAGAACAAAAGAGATGGATAGTAATAACGTTATGATTTCATTGATGTTGATATTTAAGTTACATAGACAAGAATGCTGATGAATCAACCCCCCAATGGGAGGATTTCTCTTTCTCCTTGGGTGGTGATTTAACACCATGAGAAACACACACAAAAGAACCACACTTGCAAAAGCACTAGTGGGTCTATTTATATTATTATACAACGTACCAATTTGTGACTTTCTAATTTCTTGATGTTGACTTTGTCATGTTGATTGTGTCACACCCTCAAAATCCGCGAGCGGGGTTTTACCGCGAGGCGCGTGACATACCAGGATCTCAGTCATTAGTTACCAAGAACGACTCTATATGATTAATAAACAAACCAGAGTTAACGTTTAAAATACTGCGGAAGCGTTTTAAAACCAGAAACCCAAAACAAGTAGTATGTAAAGAGAATGCGCAAAACATACGCGCCCCAAACACAAATGTTTAATAGGAAAATAAACCCAAATTGTAAACAAACAATGTAGACAACTCAACGATGCTGGTGTGCGTGCTCCTAGGCAACTGGCAACCTTAACCTGAGAATAGCATACTAAACAAGTCAACACATGGTTGGTGAGTTCAAGAGTTTGCGTTAAAATATAAACCAATCAACAGTTTCCAGAGCATAAGTAGTGTATTGCAATAGATAGCTAGTCTATTAACATAAAAATATTAATCATAGTGATTTCGCGATCGAAGCTGACTGTGTTACGTTTGTTGCCTCCCGTCACGACTTACCGGTCGTGACGAATATGTGTTAGGACAAAATTGCACCCGTTTGACCTCGAGTCGCACAGGTGGGGCTCGTCAGACCCAGTAGTACTACCCAAAATTTCCCCGCTATTCAATATTAACAATCCGAAAGTGTGAGGACTTTCCATGGTAAACAGCACTATATCAATATTATACACACTCATATATAAAAGCGTTTGTGATCAACAGTATGCTATCTCCCCAAAAGAGATTATGTAAAATAAGTGGGGCAAGAACTCACCTGATACGCGCAAGAATTAACTTAGAGCTTAACTTGAAAGAAAGAGGGAAAGACAACCTCAAAGGTCACCTAGAACAAAGAGTACATAAGCACGTGTACACAGAATCAACATGAACCCTAAGTGCTCTACAAACCAAGGAACTCAAGGTTTAAGAAAGACAAGACACATTTGACCCAGTTGACCCGTTTGACCCGTTGGTGACATTATAGGTGATAACTCGTTAATACTAACACAACAGCATATCATACATGATCAACATACAACCCAACAATAGTCCTAACATACCCATATGACCCATTACCATGAATTCCCACAAACAGGCCAAATAGATAACTATCCAACTAAACATTCATACAACACAAACAACACATTTAGTTACCTTAGAAATCATCCATGAACACACTAGCATGATCCTAATATCCCAAACATGCTCAAATCATCCAATTCAAGGATTTGCACAATTAAAGTTTCCCTTTTGGGAAAGTTCATCCCAAATTCATCAAACTCACACTACATTCATGAATTCATCAATTATATACCAATTCAAGTCCATGACAACATCTAAACATGATCAACAACACCTAATCATCATGATTCATCAACATTCAACACCAAAAGTTACTATTTTTAGCAATGTATGAACTATAACACATCTTCTTGATTTTCAATTGTTCATATCATCAACCTAGCATCTAATCATCATCACAAACACATCCATAACATTCATACATCATCCAATCATCAATTCATGCAAAATAAAGTTACTATTATTAGTAACCTATGAACAATGTATCAAAATCATAGCTTTCTTGCATAATCGACGTTAACTAGCATATATACAATCCAACTAACATAATAACACTAACCAACATCAACAAATCGATCCCCAATTGCAAGTTTCGAATTAGGGTTTCGGCCCTAATGTAATTTCCATAAAAACTTGTAAAATCCAACCTTTATTGCATACTTGACGTTAATTAACATGTAATCTATCTAACAAAACATTAACATCAACAATTAGCATCAATCAATCACCAATTGCAGTTTTCGCATGAAACATTCGGCCAACATGAAGACTCATCAAAACATACAAAAATCTAACCTTTAAACGTGTAATGGCTTGCAATTGATGATTCTAACTTGTTGTGATGCTTGAAATCGATCCAAAATCGAATGGAATTGCTTGTTCTTGGAAACCGAAGTGTGTGTGTGTGTGTTTGAAGGTGTCGCGGCCGAAAGGGTGATTAGGGTTAGAGTTTTGATTTTTATTTATTAATAATCCATAATTACCCTTTTAACCCTTATAATTTGTATTTTATAAAAATTAGCTTTTACACACTCCTTTAAAATGTTTTTAACTAGAATAATAAATATATAAACTAGTATAGCAATTATATGTATTATTTTACAAGCTACAAAATTTACAAGTAAATACACACGTTTCCACGTTACGCGATAAAATTACAGTTAACATTTAAATCACATAAGCATAACTTAATAATCACATTGTTAACTTAATTATCATCAATTTAACATTACTGATTATTGTTAAGTCACCAACGTTCAACGACAACTAGTGTGTGCTCCCGACACGTGTATGCAAGACTTAACGGAACAACGGAGTTTGGTAACGGAAAATTACCGGATGTCACATTATCCCCATGTTGAAAGAATTTTCGTCCCGAAAATTGCGTTACATGGTGAGTGTTCCATCACTGGTCTACTGCATTGGCACAAGGAAATCGAAATCGTGTGAGTTTTGGATGAGTTGTCACATCATCCCCATGTTGAAAGAAATTTCGTCCCGAAATTTAATCAGTACCTTCGCCGGCTGGCATCGTCCTTTCGAATAGCTGAGGGTACTTAAGCTTCATTTGGTCTTCACGTTCCCACGTGAATTCTGGTCCACGTCTCGAGTTCCAACGAACTTTGACATGGGTATCTTGCTTTGCTTAAGCGTTTTCACCTCACGATCCATCACTTCGACAGGTTCCTCAATGAACGTAATTGTTCATCTACTTGAACTTCTTCCAGTGGTACGACCATCGTTTCATCCGTTAAACATTTCTTTAGATTTGAAACATGGAATACATCATGGATTCCACTCAATGAATCAGGTAAGGCTAGTCGATAAGCCACTGGACCAATTCTTTCCACTATCTCAAATGGTCCAACGTATCTCGGATTTAGCTTTCCTCGCTTACCAAACCGAACTACGCCTTTCCACGGTGAGACTTTTAATAAAACCTTGTCACCTGTCTGAAATTCCAAAGGTTTTCGTCGTTTGTCAGCATAGCTTTTCTGTCTGTCTCGCGCTGCGGCCATGCGGTTTCTTATCTGAACAATCTTCTCAGTTGTCTCGTGTACTAACTCGGGACCCGTTAATTGACTATCACCAATTTCAGCCCAGCAAACTGGCGATCTACACTTTCTCCCATATAAAGCTTCAAAAGGTGCTGCCTTTATGCTAGTGTGATAACTGTTGTTGTAAGAAAATTCCACCAATGGTAGGTGAACTTCCCAGTTATTCCCGAAGTCAATCACACAAGCACGTAACATGTCCTCCAAAGTCTGTATAGTACGCTCGCTTTGACCATCAGTCTGTGGATGATAAGCAGTACTCATATCCAATCGCGTACCTAAAGCTTTCTGCAACGACTGCCAGAAGTGTGATGTGAAACGAGAATCGCGATCAGAAATGATTGAGATCGGTACTCCATGCCTCGAAACGATCTCCTTCAGATAAAGTCGGGTTAACTTCTCCATCTTATCTGTTTCCTTTATCGCTAGGAAATGAGCAGATTTTGTTAATCGATCCACGATAACCCATATTGTATCACAACCCGTAGAAGTGCGAGGTAACTTAGTAATAAAATCCATTGATATTTGATCCCACTTCCACATAGGGATCTCGGGTTGTTGTAGTAGACCAGATGGTTTCTGATACTCCACTTTAACCTTCGAGCAGGTCAGACACTTACTCACATAAGTAGCTACATCTGCTTTCATGTTAGGCCACCAATAGTGCGCCTTCAAATCGTGGTACATCTTGTCAGATCCAGGATGTATAGAATACTTGGACTTGTGAGCCTCACTCATGACCAAGTCTCTCAGATTTCCATGTAGAGGTACCCATAGTCTATCCATGAAGTAACGAATCCCATCCGCTTTTACTTCTAATTGCTTTTCCATTCCTCGTAACGATTCAAACTCATGTTTTCTACCTTCAAGCTTCTGTTTGAGCCTCTCGGATTTGTTCAGGTAATTGCGTACTAATCGTTAGTTGCAGAGCTCGCACACGTCGAGGTTTAGCAGTCTCTTTTCTACTCAGCGCATCAGCAACTACATTTGCTTTCCCCGGGTGGTACTTAATAGCACAATCATAGTCGTTTAACAATTCCACCCAGCGTCTTTGCCTCATGTTCAACTCCTTTTGCTCAAAGATGTGCTGAAGACTCTTGTGATCGGTGTAGATGGTGCATTTGGTACCGTACAAGTAATGTCTCCAGATCTTTAAGGCAAAAACTACCGCACCCAGTTCCAAGTCATGGGTGGTATAGTTCTTCTCATGAATCTTCAATTGTCTAGAGGCGTAAGCTATCACTTTATCCCGCTGCATCAGGACGCATCCAAGTCCTTGAATAGACGCATCGCAGTAGACTACGAAGTCATCACTACCATCCGGTAACGCTAATATTGGTGCGCTACACAATTTATGTTTCAGCAACTGAAAAGCAGATTCCTGACTCTCACCCCATTTGTACGTCGTTCCCTTGTGAGTCAAGGCTGTGAGAGGTTGTGCAATCTTAGAGAATCCTTCAATGAATCGTCGATAATATCCCGCTAATCCAAGGAATTGTCGTATCTCACTTGGTGTCTTAGGAACAGACCAATTCTTTATCGCTTCAATCTTAGCAGGATCAACATGTATTCCCTTCTCGTTGACAATATGACCCAAGAATTGTACCTCACGTATCCAGAAATCACACTTAGAAAACTTTGCATACAGTTGTTCCTCTCTAAGTAATTCCAAGATCAACGTAAGTGCTCTCCATGTTCTTCCTCGGTCCTTGAGTATATCAGTATGTCATCAATAAAGACGATAACAAACTGATCAAGATAGGGTTTGCACACGCGATTCATGAGGTCCATGAATACTGCTGGTGCATTCGTCAACCCAAATGGCATGACCAAAAATTCATAGTGACCATATCGTGTACGGAAAGCAGTTTCGAGATGTCCTCTTCTCGAACTCTCAGCTGATGATACCCAGACCTCAGATCAATCTTAGAGTAATAGCTTGATCCTTGCAGTTGATCAAAAAATCATCGATACGAGGTAAGGGATATCTATTCTTGATAGTAACCTTGTTCAGTTCCCTATAGTCAATGCACATTCGAAATGTACCATCCTTCTTCTTCACAAATAGAACTGGCGCTCCCCAGGGCGACGAACTCGGTCGGATGAACCCTTTATCCAACAACTCTTGTAGTTGGGCAGATAATTCCTGCAGTTCGTTCGGAGCTAACCGGTACGGTGCTCTCGCAATTGGAGCGGCTCCTGGAGTCAACTCAATCTGAATTCAACTTGACGATGAGGCGGTAATCCAGGAAGGTCTTCCGGAAACACCTCGAGAAACTCACGAACTACGGGGATATCCTCTATCTTCTTTTCCTCAGTCTGTTTATCTGTGACGAGTGCTAATATGGCTAGTCGACCCTTTCGTAACAACTTTTGTGCCTTCATAACGAGATGATGCCTATCACCGCACCACTCCTATCACCTCTGACCGTAAGGACTTCTTCACCAAGGGAATCCGTATGATCTTCTCGTGGCATATGACTTCCGCTTGTTTATCGGAAAGCCAATCCATGCCTACTACCACATCAAAACTTCCTAGTGTAACAGGCATGAGATCTATGGTGAATGTATGACCAGCAAGCTCTATCTTGCAGTCTCTAAGAATATGCGTTACGTGAATCTGTGTGCCGTTAGCTAACTCCACGGTGTATTTAGATTCTAAGGCTGAGGGCATATCACTTAAAAGACTACAGAACCTAGTGGACACGAAACTTCTATCGGCTCCGGTATCGAATAATACAGTAGCAAAACAACCATTAACCGAAAATTTACCAGTTACTGTTGTAGGATCGTTTAGAGCCTCACCTGAGCCAATGACGAAGGCTCTTCCTTTGGCTCCATTTGTTTCCACCATTGTTGTTGCCATTACCATTGTTGTTGTTATTATTGTTGCCATTACCATTCCTCTTAAGCTGGGGACAGTTGCGTTTGTAATGGCCTTCTTTTCCGCACTCAAAACAACCTTTCGGAGTTTCTTGTGATTGTTGAGGCTTCTTCATCAGTTCACCCGACAGTCTTTGGCTGCATGACCAATCTTCCCACACGTTGGCACTTGAAGTTATCACATCGACCCACATGGTGGTAGTTACACCGGTTGCACTTCGGCAGTCTTCCACCATACCACCGGGTCCTTGATTTGAGGGAGTCGCCTGGTTGAAGCTTCGGTTGTTATCGAACTTCCGTTGCTGTTGATGCTGATGCTATTGAGTGTGCTGTTGTTGCTGAATTGGTTGTTTGACAAAGATCCCTTATTGCCAGAGTTGTCCCAGTTGCATTTATTGTCAGGCACGCTTGCCATAGCGCACTGTTTGGGTAGCTTTCCCTGCTCCACTGCTTGGTCAGTAAGCTTGTGAGCCAATCGAATAACCTGCTGGATAGTGGTGAGGTTCACAACAGTCACCATGCTTTGTATCTCCGGAACCAAGCCACGCTGATAAAGCTCAATTCATTTGATCGGCGGATTGATCATGCCTGGGCAAAGCGTTGCCAAATCGTGAGACCTCATGGTGTAAACCTCGATCTCAGATTCCTTCCATCTTTAATTGCCAGAAAGCCTCCAACTTCTGGACTTCATCCAGTTCTTCCTCCGGATCTTCTTTGGTTCTTCCTCTTAGGGTCTTCCCCAAAGGTGCAGGGGCTTCAACAACCTGAAGTGCTGCTAGTTGTGCCTCTAGATCAGCAAACCTATCATCGATCACTATGTTATGGTGATCTTGTGCGTCCATGCGCTCACTAAGTGCTACCACGTTGCCTGCCAGCGTATGATGTCCACCAATGGCCATCGAAAGTCGCTCCTGAAGCGTATCTACCTGGTAACGCAGCTGACGCATCTCAGATCGTAATGCAGAGTTCTCATCAGTGAGTCCTCTAATCCGCTGTCGCTCTGTGTCCAGTGTGGCTACTAGGGCTGCAAATGCCTGCTCCAGAGGGATGCTCAAGGTAGGAAGTGTAGGCAAAGTAGAGGCGGTTGATGACCTAGTCCTAGGTCGTGTAGGTGCTACTGGTGGTACGCGTTCTCTATAAGCCATACGGTTTATGTAAGTGGGGTAGAAATCCCAGTTACGCGGAGGATCGAGCTCAGGAGGTATGAAAGGCTGATCCCAGTCTATCTCGCCTAGGAGGTAAGGATGTCGAGGCCAGTTAAATCCCCTATCCGGTACGGGAGAAGTAGGAGGTGACTCAGATCGTGCAGGTCTCTTGCCTAAATTTCTGGACGACGATGCCATGCTGCGAAGTACGTGTTGCGTATGCCAATGAGTATACAGTAAGGAGAGTAAACGATAAGTAACTAACAACTGTGCGGTTATAGTCTAGTGTGTGTATGCAACCTAGTTCCCTATAACCAATGGCTCTGATACCAATCTGTCACACCCTCAAAATCCGCGAGCGGGGTTTTACCGCGAGGCGCGTGACATACCAGGATCTCAGTCATTAGTTACCAAGAACGACTATATGATAATAAACAAAACCAGAGTTAACGTTTAAAATACTTCGGAAGCGTTTTTAAAACCAGAAAACCCAAAACAAGTAGTATGTAAAGAGAATGCGCAAAACATACGCGCCCCAAACACAAATGTTTAATAGAAAAATAAACCCAAATGTGTAAACAAACAATGTAGACAACTCAACGATGCTGGTGTGCGTGCTCCTAGGCAACTGGCAACCTTAACCTGAGAATAGCATACTAAACAAGTCAACACATGGTTGGTGAGTTCAAGAGTTTGCGTTAAATATAAACCAATCAACAGTTTCCAGAGCATAAGTAGTGTATTGCAATAGATAGCTAGTCTATTAACATAAAAATATTAATCATAGTGATTTCGCGATCGAAGCTGACTGTGTTACGTTTGTTGCCTCCCGTCACGACTTACCGGTCGTGACGAATATGTGTTAGGACAAAATTGCACCCGTTTGACCTCGAGTCGCACAGGTGGGGCTCGTCAGACCCAGTAGTACTACCCAAGATTTCCCCGCTATTCAATATTAACAATCCGAAAGTGTGAGGACTTTCCATGGTAAACAGCACTATATCAATATTATACACACTCATATATAAAGCGTTTGTGATCAACAGTATGCTATCTCCCCAAAGAGATTATGTAAAATAAGTGGGGCAAGAACTCACCTGATACGCGCAAGAATTAACTTAGAGCTTAACTTGAAAGAAAGAGGGAAAGACAACCTTCAAAGGTCACCTAGAATACAAGAGTACATAAGCACGTGTACACAGAATCAACATGAAACCCTAGTGCTCTACAAACCAAGGAACTCAAGGTTTAAGAAAGACAAGACACATTTGACCCAGTTGACCCGTTTGACCCGTTGGTGACATTATAGGTGATAACTCGTTAATACTAACACAACAGCATATCATACATGATCACATACATAAACCCAACAATAGTCCTAACATACCCATATGAACCCATTACCATGAATTCCCACACAGGCCAAATTAGATAACTATCCAACTAAACATTCATACAACACAAACAACACATTTAGTTACCTTAGAAATCATCCATGAATACACTAGCATGATCCTAATATCCCAAACATGCTCAAATCATCCAATTCAAGGATTTGCACAATTAAAGTTTCCCTTTTGGGAAAGTTCATCCCAAATTCATCAAACTCACACTACATTCATGAATTCATCAATTATATACCAATTCAAGTCCATGACAACATCTAAACATGATCAACAACACTTAATCATCATGATTCATCAACATTCAACACCAAAAGTTACTATTTTTAGCAATGTATGAACTATAACACATCTTCTTGATTTTCAATTGTTCATATCATCAACCTAGCATCTAATCATCATCACAAACACATCCATAACATTCATACATCATCCAATCATCAATTCATGCAAAATAAAGTTACTATTATTAGTAACCTATGAACAATGTATCAAAATCATAGCTTTCTTGCATAATCGACGTTAACTAGCATATATACAATCCAACTAACATAATAACACTAACCAACATCAACAAATCGATCCCCAATTGCAAGTTTCGAATTAGGGTTTCGGCCCTAATGTAATTTCCATAAAAACTTGTAAAAATCCAACCTTTATTGCATACTTGACGTTAATTAACATGTAATCTATCTAACAAACACATAACATCAACAATTAGGCATCAATCAATCACCAATTGCAGTTTTCGCATGAAACATTCGGCCAACATGAAGACTCATCAAAAACATACAAAAATCTAACCTTTAAACGTGTAATGGCTTGCAATAGATGATTCTAACTTGTTGTGATGCTTGAAATCGGTCCAAAATCGAATGGAATTGCTTGTTCTTGATGGAAACCGAAGTGTGTGTGTGTGTGTTTGAAGGTGTCGCGGCCGAAAGGGTGATTAGGGTTAGAGTTTTGATTTTTATTTTATTTAATAATCCATATTACCCTTTTAACCCTTATAATTTGTATTTTATAAAAAATTAAGCTTTTAACACTCCTTTAAAATGTTTTTAACTAGATAATAAATATATAAACGAGTAGTAGCAATATATGTATTATTTTTACAAGCTACAAAATTTACAAAGTAAATACACACGTTTCCACGTTACGCGATAAATTACAGTTAACATTTAAATCACATAAGCATAACTTAATAATCACATTGTTAACTTAATTATCATCAATTTAACATTACTGATTATTGTTAAGTCACCAACGTTCAACGACAACTAGTGTGTGCTCCCGACACGTGTATGCAAGACTTAACGGAACTAACGGAGTTTGGTAACGGAAAATTACCGGATGTCACAAATTGTCTTGTATTGTTGTTTTTTTGTTGTGATCACCTTGGTCTCTGAACTTGTACAATGATACTTCAGTTGGCTTTGATTGTGTTTGGAAAGCTTCAGTTTATCTATTGTTGAACCCAACAATACTCCCCCTAAAACTGAGCTTACCAAACTTTGACTTGAAGATCTTCTCTGTCACATGTCTTCTTGATCAACTGATGTTCTGACACAGGTCACTGTAGTTCTCCCGCTCATATTAAGCTTCTCCTAATGTATTTCTGATAAAGGATAAAATCTCTTTGAGAATACTTAACGTATTGGATATGAGGTGTATCACTTTGGATGACTATTTGTTCATATCACACTCAATGGATTAGAATGTATTAGGCATATGATGAGGCTTTGAACTTCAATAAACAGCATCAGGAACATAAGTCAGTCTTGAAGATACTTCAACTCTTTGAATCTCTGAATTAACTTGATAATGGATGGTTTCAAGTACTTTAGAAAGAGTTTCTAACAGTTGTACAAATCCTTGATTGGATCAGTGATTATGTGACCAGGTTGATTTCTTCATTTCTGTTGAATGTGAAAATGGATGTGCCTGTTGGTTGCAATCATCCGTATTCATCATGTCTTGTTTTCTTGTTTGTTGTAGTCATCTGTTCATCGATATTGTGTTGTTGAGATGTTGTTGTGATGATATATGTGCACAGAATGATACCATTTTGCTAAATCAAAATTTCAGATTCGTTGAGCTTGGATCTTAGGATTCATCATGTTCAGATCTAAAAATCAAAATTAAGATGGGTGTATGTGTGTGAATCAAAGAACAAAGAGATGGATAGTATAATGTTATGATTTCATTGATGTTGATAAACAAGTTACAATGAGAATCATAGATGGCTGATGAAATCAAACCCACCCAAAGGAGAGGATTTCTCCTTGGGTGGTGATTTACACCATGAGAAACACACACAAAAGAACCACACTTGCGAAAATGCACTAGTGGGTCTATTTATATTATTATTACAACATGACCTAATTTTGACTTTCTAATTGTCTTGATGTTGACTTTGTCATGTTGAATTGTCTTGTATTGTTGTTTTTTTTGTTGTGATCACCTGGTCTCTGAACTTGTACAATGAGATCTTCAGTTGGCTTTGATTGTGTTTTGGAAAGCTTCAGTTTATCTATTGTTGAACCCAACAAAATCCATATGGCAAAGGCTACACCTTTGCAAGTGATAACATTACTATGACCTCTACCATGGCAACCCAGCCTCTTGACACTTCTCTGGAAGTTGTCATTAGGTAGGGGAAATCCAGCACCAACCTATGCTGGTGGTGAGGAAGAAGACTTAGTTCCAATTCTCTCATCCCCCAATGATTCTTCATCTAAAAATGAGGGGAGTCTGCAATAAACGGTGCACAAACTATCACATCTTTGCACCTATTTTATTTCAAAATAGCTCACTGGAATCTCAAGTGACCATCTTACAGAAGAGGGTCAATGACTAGCAACTTGAGATCACCGATCTCAAGCGCAAGTTGCCTGAGAGACCTATAAGGACAACTCATCCAGGTCCACAAGAACCTGTGGATGTCATGGATCAATCTCCCAGCTCACCTATGCAAGAGGGTGATGCTACCAAAAAGGGGGAGGAAATTCTGACAATCACAGAACCTGGGAGTTCTTCCCAAAGTATGGACATAGAGGAATCACCATCCTCTCTTATAGTTGTTCATAACCAGCAACCCCCTCTAGATAGTGATCTTACTTGCTCATCCAACAACTGTTTGAGGAGGGAATACCAAGAGCAATGTCTGCCCCTTCTGAGAACCCAATCTGGGGTTGGTGGTATGACAACAATAGGAGAGCTCTTGTGATCTCCAGAGATCATGGTCACCTAGAAGTTCTCAACATTTCACACTTAAGTTCTATGAGAGCATCCACTTGGTAGATGTGCCACTTGTCAAACCCAAGCAATAACAGACAATCAGCAAAATTGGCAGAAAGAATCCAAGATAGGGTGCTAAAGGAGTATAATTGAGATCAAAATTTTATAGACAGAGGCTAGCAGGTGAGATCTTTGGTCAACTGGATGTTGAGGTAGACCTGGAGATTAGCTTCGAAGGGAAACCTTGACTGAAGGCCCAGAGGTTGAACCTGTGAACTTGAGACAGGATCTCCCTCTACACCCATTACCCTCAGTGAAACACCAGCTGGTGATGGTGTTTCACAACCTCTCTTTGGCCAGAGCTTGACAGCTGAACCAAGCAATGAAGGCCAAAGCTCTCTCCAGCATGAGTCACCAAAGCCTTGTGGATGACAAAGGCAAAAGGAAATGACTCCTGAGAATGAGGAGGAGAATAGAGAGAGAAGAGGAAGATGAGGGGAGAGAGTTCAAGTGGTTCCCCAGGGTTTATGGAAGCTACAATCAGGGCGCCCCCAGGCTAAACACTCAGGAAGATGAGTTAAGGGTACCTAGGCTAAACTACCTGGGAACCAGAAACTATAATGTTGATGAACTCATCTCTCTCCCTTAGATGAATTGAATGAACTGGCTGACACAGAGTTGTCAAAAGAGAGGAAGGAAGCAGAGGATGAAGCATTGCTCCTCAAGCATAAGAAAGAAATGAGGCTGAAAAGACTCTACAAGAACATTCCTGTCCTCTCCCCAGTTCAAGAAAGTCCTAAGCCAGAGACTGTGGCCACTGAACAATGTCAGGTAGCAACTGAAGAAGAAAGGCTACAGATGATCAGCTACCTGAGTGCCACAGGTCTCTATCAGGCAGTGCACTTCTTCCCTTACCATCTGAATACATATTGTTTGAATACAATAAGCAGATGGAAGAAAAAGCTAAAGAGAAAAACAAGCTAAAAAGAAAAGATTAAGGAAGAAGCTGCAAAGTCAAGGGCCATCATCCACAAAAGCCAAAAGAAGTCTGCTGACAGACAAAGGATGATGAGCTTCTTGAAGCTGTATGGATTCTTTGGAAGAGGCTTGGCCCTATGTCTCTATCCATATGGATGAGCATATCAGGGTAATCAAGCAGAAGATAAAGAAGGAGAGCTGGTGGACTTGTATTCTCCACCAAGTCCAGCTCAACCTGAAGTTAAGGTGAAGGTTGAACCCACTAAGATAACACAACCTAAACCTGGAGCTGCATCTCATCCAACTTCATCTTCTAATCCACAGGAGGGTCCTCCTCTCTGTCCTTCTGAACTGTGAAAGAGGAGATCCCAACTGAGGGGGACTCAACTAAACAACCTGGTACTCAAGACCAGTCCCCTCAGTTAAAATCATCAGGGAGAAGAAAAAGGATGGCTAAAAGATCAACCTCAAAGAGAAAAGAAGAAAGGAATCCACCTCCCAACCTCAGGATGAGTCAGAGCATCCTGAGGGAGTGCATGAAGAGGTCTCTTAACAAACTCCAATCATAGTAGAGCCTCTTGCTATCGGAAGACAAATTATGTCATGGTCTTATGATGAAGATCAAGACAAATGGTATGTCATAAGAGATCAGGAAAGCATGCATGTCTATTCCTCAGAAGACATGCTCAATCTTCCTCTACATGATCTTTTTGACATGAGAAGGTTCTATGTTAGTCTGAAGGATCCAGACCTAATGATGAAGAAAGGTATACTAAGGATCCTAATGTGGACTATCAAAATCTGAAGAACTTCTCTATTTTGGTAGCATCAGCCTAGGGGAGTTTGTAAGATCATCTGAAGATTGTAAGGCTGATGCAACCAACAAGCTAGAACAACCAAGTCTTCCATGCATGCACTAAGGAACAAAGATGAACTAGCTTTGGAAGTCTTACACTATCAAATATGTCTAAGTGTAAGATCTTCCAAATCTAACAGTTCAGAAGGAGTTACTTCGGAAGTTTCACACTCAAACAGAAAAATATTCTAACTGTGAAATCTTTCGAAGCCAAAGACCAGCATCTTCTGAAGCCAAAGATGAAATCTTCGAAGCTTCAGAGACAAAATCTTCCGAAGCTGTGAAGACTGATTTCTTCAGAGGACAGAGAAAATATGCTTTCTCTGAATCACTTTTGATAAAACTGATACACTCTCTGCTGTCTGTTCTGGTGGTTCACCTACTTACACAAGTTCATGAAACTTCCATGTTTTATCAAAAAGTAGGAATGGTCTTTGTCTGTAACTTACCTTACTTGTTTCTGTAGACTTTTGTATTAGGAAAAGTCAATGAGCTATGTCATGTTATAGTCACTAGTCAAAAGACAATCTGTCTTTTGACTGTAGATTGATCTTGTTGTCTAGATTAGTCAAATCCCAACTGTCTTTACATGTAAGTGACGGTTGTAGGTTGTAGTATAAAAGTGTCTTAGGTCCTTGTAATTTAAAAATGCTTTGTAACACTTATAAAAGAACTTGAGATCAATATACAACATCCTTGAAAACCAATCTTGTGTTCTAGTGTTGTTCTTAGTTCTGTCTCTTTAATTTACTTGTGTCTTAGTATCATCTGTCTCTAGTTACCAGTTCCCTATTTGAGTTGTTAAGTGATCTAAGATCTCTCCTCAGTGTGAAGCTAAGTGTTAAGTATCCTTACCCGGTCCTGTGATAATAAATAATTATTTTCAAGATGTATATATGATGTATGATCACGTATGAAAGTAAAGGATATGTTTATACGAAAGCAATGTATTTTATTATAAACTAGAACTCACTCAGCAACGCTGACTTTTTATATGCATATCAGTTGGCAGGTAATTGATGATGCTGAGAAGGTGCAGGCATGGAGGCATAAGCTACTGGTAATGATTCGAGTCTGGCATCCATATTTGTGAGAATGTTATTGTAATAATACAATTTTTGAGATGTAAACAAAACGATATGATGGTTTGAAACGATTTTAATTATTAATGGCAAGATATATTTCTGCTGCAAAATGATGTGTTTTAAGTGTTTTATGCGATGATTGACCAACTGTAAGCGTCTTGGGAACAGGGCCTTACATTAGGTATTTCATCTATTTTCTTTTATTTTCCCTAATTTTAGCATTTAGGTTATAATGTTTTCCCTAAATTGACATCTAGGTTATTAAATTTGTTGTGAGAAGGAGCAAATACCTCCGCTACTTACATAGTAAAAGTAGCTTAATTTTAGTCGGTAAATTTGGTTTATGTTAGTAGTTTGTTAATCGTGCTAAGGTTGATACTTAGTCTATGTTGGTAGTTTGTATTAATTAGGCATTTTGGCCTGATTAAAGTTAAATTAAGATGGTTTTAAGTTTACCAAGTTTGTTCGGTTTATTTTGGCTTATTTGAACTAACATAGACTTACATGATTTAGGTTTTAATTTAAATGAGTTAAATAGACTCAAAGTTTGATGTATTAAGTGTATGTAAGCATGTTTAGGTTATTTTGACCCGTTTGAACTAGCATAGACTTAAATGATCTAAGTTTTAAATATCAAAATAATATAAACCCACTATGAAACATTTTTCAAGTCTATTAAAGTTAATCCGTTTTATTTTGACCCTTTTAACTTAAATCAAGATGTCTTTGATAAAGTGAAGTGTGTTTGGGTAATTTTCACCCGTTGAAACTAAAATGAAAAAGATTTTAGTGTTTATTGGACAAAATAATTCGAACACAATTAATAAACTTAAAAACATTCTAATTTAAGTTTAAACTTTATTAAAATGCAATAACCTATAAGGTACACTTTGTTTTGTAGGCAGAAATTGTAAGCTTGTTTCAAGATCCAAACTTTTTGACACAACTCACCCAATATATGGTTGTCAAGAAGGCTTCAAATCATGCCGACGAAGATGATTCAGACGCGGGGATGAATAGTGTATCGGATAACTAGTTTATGTATTGCTTTTTGGTAGTTTTATGTTTATGTTAAACAAGATACATAAGCTACTTAACGTTTATGTATGCACATATATTGTATGTTGTTATGTATTTAAAGTTTTTTTATAGTGTATTCGTGTTTCTGGGAAATCCGAATATATTTTTGTAAGTGCACGTTTAATTTGTGAAAACAGGAAAGGACGAAAATTTCAAAAAGAAGTATTAAATAAGGAAAAAAGACCTTTTGCGGCGACCTTGTCGCCGCTACTGCTACTCCTGCCTTTTTTGTTGGCAGTAAACTCCAGCGTTTGCGGCGGCAAAATCACCACATATAAACCTATTAGCGACGACATATGACCATTCCCCACAAAGCTTTTGCGGCGACAATTTTCGCAGTTAATACTCTGAATCTTTGTAGTGAGCGACAAGCTGAATGTGAAGAATGGCACAAATAAAAATGAAAGAGGTTATATGTTTAGCTAGACCCTTTAAAGAAAGAAACACACCATGATATGCTATAATTGATGTGTCTGTATCCAAACTCAACTTACTTTTTTTTATGCTTTCTCCAAAATTAACCATCATTTATAATTGGCTCTTGTGTAAGCCTAACAAATGTTTAACACAAATACAATCCAAGCATTTTATACATGTGACATATTATTTGATAAGGCGGTCCCAGTTCCTTAGTATAGCTTTTAATTTCATTGATTTTTTGAGGAAGTTATGAATCACCAAAGTCTTTAACATAGAATTAAATATATTATCAATGTGGACGGGGTCATGTGGTCATTTATATTTAGTTGTCACTGTTCATAGCCATGAACCATTAAGGTTACCGTTTCATGAGGAAAGCTGAGATGGTTAAATGAACCCGTGAACTCACATGAAAACGGGTTCCTGAAATTAGTTTTTTTGCAAACGCAGTGATTGGTAGATGCTTGGAAAGTGTTGGTTAAGAATATATTGGAAATACATAGCATGCTTATTGTTTTCACTTTGTAAGTGAAGAAAAAATTCATACATGATTAATATATTAAGAACTTTTAATAATATTATTGGCTGTATAATCACTAATACGATTGTTTATCTTGCTACCTGAGTGCTTTAGTTAGTGAAATGTCACGTCTATCTTTATATGGAAATAAAATACATAGAAGGTTAGGTTTAACGTTGAATTGAAGGTGATGGAACGACCAACAACGTGTATCTGGGTGCTAATAATTATTTCTTTGACAAATAGGCTGACATCGACTTAAAAGAACTAGTCAATTTAATATTAAATGTATTACACAGTTTATGGAAAATTGTTAGGAAATATTAACTATGTTTTAAAAGTATTTTAATTATGTCACTAATCCATATTTCCCTTAAATTGGATAATTAAACTATCAAATTAAGTAATCATCGAATTACTTTGAGTCAAGAAATAATAAAAAAAATGTGAGGTTTGTGATTTTCAATATATATAATTATATTAAAAAACACATATTAGTTATATTTAAAATAATATTTAAAAATCATGTTAATTAAATTTAAAAAACTTCAGAAAAGCATGTTAATTATATCTTGTTGTGGATATCATGTTAAACCTTTTTTAAGTTAGCATTTATAGGCCTATATATTACTACTCAGTTCATAATCACATTAGTATAGATTAAAGGTGGCAGCATAAATGTGACGGGATTGGAAACAATATGATTACAAGTCAATAGAAATAGCTTTTTGGTTTATGCTCAAATTAGTTATGTGAGTTGAGATAACCCATGAGGTTTTCTTTCGATATCATGTAGGATTAATACAATAATTATGGTATAAAGTAAGTATTTTTGTATTTATATAACTGGTATATTGTAGATGTTTAAGGGTTAATGAATATAAATACATAAAAGAGTCTGGAACTATCGTTCCTATGTAGCACATCCACTTAGGGTTTATTGCATGACAATTTCAACAAATTCCATCCTTGTTAGCTGGAAAGTGCTACATAATGCCATACTGGGCTTTTGATTTTACTAACAACCTACACATTAGTAACCAACGTAAAATTCCATTTTTGAGTTAACGACTTGTTTTTTAATTAAATAAAATTGGCTAAATATACCCTTACCATCTTAAATCAATACACCCCTTTATAAAAACATCAAAGCAACTTTATCATTTAGTAAGAAATAGTGTAATATAATAAAGTCATGGGTAAAGCTTTGAAAGGACCCGAGGGGGCTCGACCTCTTTTGTTTACTTGATCAGAAGTGAAAGTTTATGCGTTTTTTGTATGAAAATTTAATACGTATTGAATCCCATTCCCCCGATGTAGTGACAGGAAAATAATTTATAAGTCCTGTGACTTTTGCCGCCCCACCCCCTCACACATTATATATTTGTTCAAGCTGCGTCATTAAACATAGGGGCAACTTAAAAAGAATGTAACAAGTAAAATTGTGAGAGGTACACTTAACACATTCATTTTTCAAATTTCGACTCATTTCACTAAGCAAGGTAACAACTGTAGGTACTCAAATAATCAAATTCTACAAGTTCGTTTATTTATTAAGGGTTTGATTAAATCTATTCCCTCTCCATTTTCATCAAACCCTTATGTAGACGTGTCACACATAATATTTGATCCATCATATAGGAAAATATGACACAAACACGTGTCACACATCTAAGGAATTACGATTATCACCAATCCTAACAATTGTTGTGGCACACCGACGATTGAATGAAGGGTAGGACCCAATTGCATAACAAGTTTTTTGGGATCACATCCATCATCATACATGACTTTTTACATGCTTTATAGAATAATAAAAATAAAAGGTAAGGAGGATTGTTATCCTAATGAACAAATAATCCATAAACTCTCTCTACCTCTTTTCTCTGACACTTTTTTTCGATAACTATTACTTATTCTCATACCAGAGGGTTGTTATAGACTTCCCTCTGTATGGCACTTTAACCAGTGGTGTTTGATTATGAGTAGGCTAAGAGCGAAAGTGATCAACTTGGTAGATTGGAGTTATAGCGGAACAATCAGGACCCGTCGAGAACTCGCATGTACATTACCGCCATCCGTGTTTTGATTTTCTAATGGTAGTTGTATAACAATCGTCATTCTCTAAAGCTCTCATGGAAACTACACTACATAATACTGTGAGCAAGCCCTTGAAGAAACTATCACACACCATGGAAGCTATATAGCGCTATCTCACCAAGTGCCACATCTCAACCATCTCTAATCCCATCTAATCCTCTCGTCACCCCCTTTGCTAACCGAAACACCATGATCCATTCAATGGTCACCTCTCACCAACCAAACCTTATGTTTTAGCCTGATTTCCCTATTTTCCCAATTCCATCATCAGTGACCCAACCAATCCTATACACGCCAGCCATGAACTTATATATTTCATTCTTATCAAGCTCTACTTTAGATTCTCCTATCACTACAACCCAAAGCAACAATACTTCATGGCATGGCATAAACATCACACCTGAGAGTTAAAATTGGCAGAACTCCAAAACCAATTGTCTTATGAAGAATCTGTGTAGGTAACACCGGTTGGACCTCTAGGAGTGACATTAATGGCATATTTGGATTTAACTAAACCCTACAAACCGGTTGCATTGGTTCCTTAGTCTAAAGTTATCCCGGATATTACCATGGCTTAGTTCCCGACCAAGCTAAAAATGTCATCCATAGTGGGGTAATATGATGGGACGGTAGATCCGGATGATCATATTAGTGTTTTTGTTAGCGCGGGCGTGTAGCATAATGGGCAATCCTTGTATGGTGTCATATGATTGTTCGGGCACTGATTGAAGCCACATGTTTGTGTGTCACAGCTTATTGGTGGGAAGTGTGGGTAATTTTGAAAATTTTTGAAGTACGGGGTTGTTTGGTAACCTGTTAATGGTCATTAAGAGGTTAGCTCTTAAAGTTTCATACTCTCTTAATAGTTAAGAGGTAATGTTAATGCTGAATGGTTAAGAAGCAGCATTAAGAGGTTAGCTCATAACAATTTAGCATTAACATTGCCTCTTAACCATTTAGAGGCTATGAATTAATTAGATGTAGGCTCTTAATAACCAATAAAAGGCTACGAAACAACCCCTATGTTTTAACAACAATTCATTCACTAGCAACGTCATACATAAGACTAAATTAAGATACTACACATGTGGAGGAAGGATGGTGAGTCAATTGAGGACTTCATCACCTAGTACAAGAGAGAAAGTTTAAAGATTGGTAGGCTAGGAGAGGATCTGATGGTAGCGGGCTTCATTCAAGGGGTCCATAATAATGCCTTGATAAAGAGATTGCATGGCACTAAGGGTATGCCTATGACCATGGAATCGTTGATGGCCATGACAAAAGTCTTTGTCCAGGTAGATAAATTAGCCATGGTTAATCACGGCCTAGATAGTAAAACTATGTGGTGAGACTCAAGTCAATCATTAGAAAACCCCAGTTTTTGTGATTATAAGCCGAGTTTTAGTTCACGACAGGGTGAAAGGTTTGATAGGAACAACACTTGGTATGCATCACGGAGGCCACATGCCGTATCCTTGCTACAGGATATTAGCAAAATTCAAATACCTTTCTCACAAAAAAACCAAGTGAAATCTTGAGTATTGAAAAGCTTCAATTACCCTACCGCGACCTATGATTGATGTGGCCATGGGGCATGATATTACCAAATATTATGAGTATCATCATGAAAAATCCACATAACAAACAATTGTTACCAGTTAAAGAGGCAAATTGAGCAAGTGGTCAAGTTAGGGTAGTTAGCTCACCTTGTAAAAGACATTAAGGGTAGATCTGGGAATGCGGCAAAAACAATGATAAGTAATAGAAACAGGTGCGAGAGGTGAATATTATCAATAATCTTAAATGTCGAATATAGCTCAATTGAAGCAACAAGAAGAATATCTTGAATCGTAAATGGGAACTCCTATGGCTTTGCCGCTATTTGATAAATCCCAAACAGGCAAACGACTATAAATCACGGCCAGGACTGGGAACTACACTGACAAGAAGGTTTTCACTGATTAGTGTAGAGGACATTATGTACGGATATTGTTTGCGTAAGTTTGATGTTGAAGCCCACCAAAGGTTACAACCTATTAATGGACCATTGGTAGGGTTTGCACGGGTAGTGGTAAAACCCATTGGACGGATTTCTTCCCCATCAAACTCCTCCACGATTAAGGTGGCAGATTTACATTTCCTCATTGTTATTGCATTCGTCACAACAAAATGTCTTTTTCGGAAGACTAGCAATTTAAGCATTCAGGATGGTGTTAAAACCATGCTAGGGTCTTATGATGTTTCCAACACTGAGAGGGGTCGTGATAGTGCATATCGGCATACAATGCACTATCGTTAAACGGTTAGAGGCAAAATCACTCCTTGAAATACAAGAAAAATAGATACTCAACCAAAAGAAGTATAAGTTGATCACATACAGGGTAGTGGAGCCAGAGGTTCAAAAGAAAAGAAGCAAGGGCGCCGAAAGAAGTGAAGTTGCCATTTAACAAGTAGAGGTACTTGCAAAAGCTGGTATCCTAAGAATGGTTAAATATTAGACCTGAAATTCTAACCTTGTCATAGTAAAAAAAGGGAAACGTGACATGGTGAATGTGTGTTGATTAAAAGATGTTAAATGACACCGTCCCAATGACCCATATCCTTGCTGGAAATTGATCAAAAGATTGAGTCATTAGCGTCGTTCCCTTTTAAATGTTTCCGGGATGCATACAAGGGGTATCACCAAATCCATATGTCTAGGAAGGATGAAGATAAAACTGCTTCTCACACAGATTTTAGTGTTTTTTGTTATCCTAAAATGTTGTTTCGTTTAAAGAATGCTAGAACACATACCAAAGGCTCAAGGATGAGACATTTGTAAATCAGGTGTGAAGGAACTTTGAGGTTTATTTGAATGATTTGGTCATAAAAAGCAAAGATGAGGATAATATACTTAAAAACATAATAGAAACCTTTAGAATATTAAGGAGGATCAACATGAAGCTCAACCTGGGTAAGTGCTTGTTTGGAATGGAAGAAAGGAAGTTTCTAGCGGTAATTGTTACTAGAGATGGTTTTCTGGCCAATCCGAAGAAGGTACAAGCAATATCCCATATGAAATCACCTTTAAACCTAACATGGGTCCATACCTTAAATGGTCACCTAGTAGCAATTAATTGTTTTTATCTAAACATACTAAAGGATCACCGCCTTTTATCACGAAACTTAAGAATTGTCTAAACAAAAACCAGTTTTTATGGACCAGGGAAACAAAAATTGCCATTCAACAAATGAAGATATACTTAAAAATCTCCTAACTCTTATAGCCTAAAAGCCATGGGAAATACTTATGATGTATTTGGCAGCTTCAAAGGTAGCATTAAGTGCGGGTTTTTAATAGGATGGGAGGGAGTATAGACATCCATCTATTGCTTCAGTAGAATGCTCATGAGAGATTCCACTGGTATTTCCATGAAGTAAAAGTTGGCATTATCATTGATACATGCTTCAAGGAGATTCGGCTGGTATTTCCATGACCATCGAATTAAGGTATGAACCAATTATCCCATCAAGTAGGTGTTGCAGAAACCAGAATTGTTAAGGCATTTCGCTAAATGGGCAATTGAGCAGGGGAGTTTAACATACATTTCCATCCACGATCAGGTATGAAGGGGTAAGTGACAACTGATTTCTTGGCAGAGATTTTGGAAAACAACTGGAAGCTCTATAAGAGTTGGTCACCTCTAAAGAAGAAAATTATTGTCATGGTGAATGGGTATTATATACAAGCTAAGCTTCCAATGAGGAAGCATACAAAGTAGGTTTTATTCTAATAGGCCTCCAGGGGAGAAGTTAACATATGCACTATGTTTGGCTTTTAAAAGTAATAATAATAAGGCTGAGTGTGAAGCTCTTCCAGCCGGTCTCCATCTGGCATTAAATATGAATGCAAAAAAGGTGCATGCTCATGTTGACTCTTTTCTCCATGCTAATTAGATATCAGGGACCTATGATGAAAAAAGGTCAGTAATGGCTAAAAACCAAGTGAAACACTCCATATAATAGTTCGACTCCTATGATGTAACTCACATCTCCTGGACCAAAACCAAGTAGGTAGATGCTTTAAGTAATTTGGCTTCGGTGACCTTTAACCATTTTGCTAAAAAAATATCGTGGAAATATAGAGTCATGGATCACCCCATTCACAAGTACTTGACCACGGGGGAATTGCTCATGGGAAAAAGGAAGGCCTGAAAGATGCAAACCAGAGCTTTATAGTACTAAGTGTAGGATGATCAACTATACCAATGACCATTCCTGGGTCTTATCCTGAAGTGTGTTGATACAGAAGAAGCTAATTACTTTATACAGGAATACACACAGGCGTATGCAGTATACATGTAGGGTGGAAATGGTTATAGAAAGGATTCTAACGCTGGCTATTATTAGCCAAGGATGCATCGTGGAGTTCTGGAAGAGTTCGAACATGTTTTGAGTGCTAAAAGCATGTACCTATAAGCCTAAGGCCAAAACCAACATGGTTTTGGTAAGTACCTCTTAGACATTTCAAAAGTGGGCTTGGGATATTTTGGGACCATTCCTGGAGGCACCTGGACGAGTGAAATTCCTATTAGTAGTTGTTTAGTTGTTAATTATTTCACTAAATAGGTGGAAGCCAAGCCACATGCCACACTCACAACGGTCAATGTTAAAAATTTCATCAAGAGCGACATTGTATGTCATTTTAGCTTACTGTTGTATCTGGTTAGTGACAATGGGAAATAGTTTACTGATTGAAAGTTACAAGAACAGGACTTACTTAAAATGGATCCAGATGATGTGGAGGAAATGGATCTGAACTAGAAGATGGTGATGATTGCTTATAGGACTCAGAAACACTCTTATATCAACAGGAACTACAAGCCAAGTGCTAAGAAGACTGTTGGATTTGACAAGTCTAAGTCAAGGTGTTTCAACTGTAATAGTTATGGCCACTTTTCAAGAGAATGCAAAGCTCCTAGAAACAAAGGAGGGAATGGCCAATCAAGTTCAAGCAATCAGAGGTTTCAACAATCATCTCAGAAGACATTCCACAAACCATACCAAAGCTTACCAATGCCTGAACTTAAAGATGACTTAAAAGCTTTTGAAGAACCCAAGAAAGCTTTAGTAGTGAGCATCAAGGATGGATACGACAGCAGTTTACAGCTGACTTAACCTGTAGTTTATCTCTTATTGCAGAAGTTCAAGGAGAAGATTGGTCAGAAGATAGTGATCCAAAGGCTAAATATGATTCTAAGAATGAAGAAGAAGAATATGATTAGAGTGATAAATATGATCCTAAAGAGGATTCAGAAGAAGTTGCTTTAATGGCACAGTCAAATCAACCAATGGTTGAAAATTCATCTTCTAACTTTGAGACCTCTCCTCCTAAATATCCTGAAATACCATCTGAAGTAAGAGAAAAACTATGCACAAAATCTTACTTTGAACATGTTGAATACTATAGAAATTACTCATACAAAATATGTGAAAAACTTAAGCAAGAGGAATTAATGCATAACAAACTCAAAAATGATCATAAAATATCTGATGAAAAGATCATTTCTTTACAAACTTCATGGAACAAAACTTTGAAAGAATGAGAAATAGTTTCAAAACAACTTGAAGAAATGACCAAGAACTTAGAACAGGAGAAAATAGCACATGCTTCTACTCAAGTTGATCTTGCTAAAGTCAAAAGTTCCAAAACAATCGTGGAATAACTAGTAAGTGAAAGAAAGGATAAACAAAAACCAGGATTAGGTTTCACTCACGAACCAATGCCTGAATCTATAACTAACACTTTGCCAGAAAAGTTTAATACACATGATCACTCTCCTGAGAATAAAGCAAAACTTAAAGCTTATCAAAACAAAAACAACAAGATTTCTGATAATGAAGAAGAGAAAATCAATGTTGAAATCTTTGAAGAAAAGGATACAAAAAAGATCAAAAACGGTCATCCAATAAAAGTTAAATCATATGAGCCACGACCGAAAAGTAAGAAAATTTTTGTTTCAAAAGAATCTGTGTTGGAGGAAGTAATCATTAAAAACAAAGATAAGGCAAAACAAAAAGAAGAAACATCTGAAGATTCAAGCTCTTATGACCAAAAAGATCAAAAAGAGAAAGAAACTAAAAAAGAATCTTCAACTGAAGATGTTAAATCTCAAATGAAATCAAGTTCCACAAAATCAAGAAACTAAAGGAGTAGAAGAAAATTGACTAAAGCTAAAACTGATCAAAATAAGAGTCAAGATAATAAAACAAAAACATCAAATCAAACAAATAAATTTAAACCAATTAAATTCGTGTCTGCTGGTATGTTAAACATGAACTCAATTCAAGATGTTAAACAAACTCCTAAGAACAAATCGAACTCTAATCTGAAAACAGGTTTAAATTTGAAGACTTCCGCTGTTGTTAAACGATTTGTGTCTAAGGAATCAAAGAATGAAGTTCATATACAAAAGCCAAAACCAATATGCAAAAGAACAAACTATCAAATCAAAAGCAACAGATTAATTTTTTGACGCCTAAACCTAGACAAGGATCAAATGTTGCGTCACATCGAAAGTCAATAAACAGTTGTTCAAAACTCCAGAGAGGTATTGCGAAATCTGTGACATGCACAATCACAACACTACTGAATGTTTTTTTAATAAGTATTGTCACATATGCGATATGAGAAATCACTCATCATCAGAGTGTTATTTTAATAAGTACTGTACCATCTGTGATGAACGGACTCACAACACAGAAAATTGTTACTTTAGAAAGACTTCTCCAAGGAAAGGATTTGCTAATGCACAATTTAGCAAAGGTTATTTTAATCCTTAGTTTAAAAGAAAACAAACTGTTGATTTTGAAAGATTAACTAACCAACCGTCATTAGGCTTGAGATCTTTCAAAAGAAATGACTTTGTAAGACCAAAACAATACATTCACAATCAATTCATTCCATGGTCAGTGAGAATAAACAATAAAAATTTTGGAAATAAAAATTTTTCAAAAATTGATCAATTCAATGGTATGAATTTTCTTAAAAATGATCAAAAATTTGTGAATCATAGAATTGGCAATTTTATTAAAAACAAGCCGGATGTGAACAAACTTCATTTTAAACAATTTACTATTGTTGGCAAGTTTGGTAAGCCCAAGACCATCTCGGCTTGGGTTGATAATTCAACTTAATTGTTTTTGAAATGCAGGTGCGCCCGAGAAGACCAATTAACACATGGTATGTGGATAGCGGGTGCAGCCGGCACATGACGGGCAATCATGCCTTACTTCAAGATTTTAAGTTACAAGATGGTACACACGTCGCCTTCGGTGGTGATGCAGGAGAAAAAATCACAGGCGAGAGAACAGTATCCAACGGGATAATAAGCTTCGAGAAAGTCAGCTTCTGCTCACAGTTGAACATTAATCTGTTAAGCGTTTCCCAAATTTGTGATAAATCATATTCTGTACATTTTGATTATTCTTTTTGCCTACATTTTGAAGCTAGGTTTTCAGATTAGCAAGGACTGCGTGGTTGTTAAAGCTGTTAGGGATCGAGATGTATACAAACTGGATATGTCTCAAGTGGATCCTTCAACAGAAACAACTTGCCTCATTGCTTAAGCTTCAAATGACGAAAGTCAGCTTTGGCATAGACGTCTCGAACCTTCCAACTTCAAGAATATGAACAAGCTTGTAGCGGGAAATCATGTTATCGGCCTTCCAACAAAGAAGTTTGCCACTACTGATCTTTGCTCAGCATGTTTAAAGGGGAAGCAACACAGAGCGTCTTATAAGCCCAAGCAAACAAACTCAAATTCCAAACCTCTCCAGATGTTGCATATGGACCTTTTTGGACCAACCAACGTGAAGAGTATTAGAAGAAAATCTTATTGTTTAGTTATCATTGATGACTTTACAAGATTTTCATGGGTTTTGTTTTTGAATGCTAAATCTGAAACGGCTGAATTATTAAAAGAATTCATCATAAAAGTAGAAAATCAACTTGAACAAAAAGTAAAATAAGAAGTTATAATGGAACGGAATTTAAAAATGCTAATATTGACATGTTTTGTGCAGAAAAAGGAATTGCTCATTAGTTCAGTGCTCCCAGAACTCCATAACAAAATGGAGTTACTGAAAGGAAGAACAGAACTTTGATTGAGGCTGCACGATCCATGTAAGGCCCCGTTCCCGGAGACCTCACCATGGTCAATCATAGCATAAAACATTAAACATCACAGATTTCATAAAATATTGCAACGGAATTAAGTTAATAAAAACCATTAATTCCATTAAAAATTAACATTGTTAAGCAATACATCATTAATTGTTAATAGTTGCAAAAAGATCATATTAATTGCATCACAAAACAACAATATCATTAAAGATGAATGGATGCCAATCTTGCCCTGCCGAGTAGCTTCCCCCGCATGCCACCCTCAGCAACAATTACCTGCCAACTTAAAAATGCATAAAAGTCAGTGTTGCTTAGTGAGTTCTAGTTTTAAAACGTTTAAAATACCTTGTAGGATTTATATATAAAAATATTTTTTTCAATAAAATACTTCCTTTACTTTTACACGTGAGCATTCATCATACATACATCAAGGTATAGACTTAATTATCTTTCATTAACTCACGTATTCATTCATTATATTTCACTATAATCTGGATCCTGTCTCATGCAATACCCAACTCATATCCGAAGATCGACAGACCGGGGTACGCGACAAGGACTCGGGTCAATCTCATGGATTGAATCCCTTACGAGTCTTTTGTGATAACACAGTCACTCATCTTAACTTTGGCTTACGAGTCTTTTGTGACAACACAGTCACTCACCTCAATTTTGGCATACAAGTCTTTTGTGACAACACAGTCACTCACCTCAACCTTTTCTTGCAAGACTTTTCATTCTTTTCTTATGTTCCACTTCATTATTAACATTAATCTTTCACTTTCTTTACGATAATACTTTACGCATACGAATATAAACACACCACGTAAAGTCATATTATACATAGTATAAAGCATCAACAACAGCCCACAACATGCATCACCACAACAGACATGAATCACCAAAACATTCCAGAACTTATCCGCTATATTCTACTTCCCAAGCTTCGGAAAAATCCTAAGTCCTTAGACAAATGCGGATGAACAGTAACCAATGCGGATGAACAACTAATGCGGACGAACAACTAATGCGGATGAACAATACTAATTCGGATGAACAATACTAATGCAGATGAACAACTAATGCGGATGAATGCCTTCAGATTATTCCAAGTGTCCAACTAAATGTTGGTAGAACAAATGCGGATGACTGAAACAAATGCGCATGAACACTGTAACAAATGCGCATGAACACTGTAGCAAATGCGCATGAACACTGTAGAAAATGCGCATGAATAAAAGAAATGTGGAAGAACACTTAGGCGCATAAGCATCTACAAATGCGGATGAACAAAACCACAATGCGCATGGACAAAGTACTTAAATGCGGATGAACTAACCAACCTGCAAATGCACTTATGCAATTATTCAGTCCCTAATCCTTGATCAAACACATCCTTATCATGGATCTAACATGCTTAACATCTAGAGCAGGCATACAACCACGAAAACACCAACAGTCCTAACCAATCATGCTTATCCATCTGTTCGAAGCTTAAACTCAACATCACAAGCATCAACCGCACATAAACCACCCTAAAGTACCAACACAAACACCCATACATTCGGTAAAGCATAAAACAGCTGTAAAACCTTTTAAACATGCATTTTCAGCCCCAAAGAAGTTTAAAAACACATAAAACCAGGGTCTAGAACTCACCTAGTGCAGCAAACAAGCAAAACTCCTCCAAACTCGTGCGCACAAGAGTTCAAACACCTTAGAAGAATGCAGCCTTTCTTCTTCACAACCGAGAGAAACAAGGGTTTTCAGCTCTTTCTTCTTCTTTTCTTTCGGTAGCAGCAATAGCAGAAAGAGCATGGGCGACCATGCCCCTTATACACATCTTTTTTTACTTTTGTGTATTTTTACACAAAACACCCCTCATCTTTGCCCCTTCTTTTATTTCTTCTATATACTTTTCTTTTCTATTTATTTGACCAAGTTTTCGGGTGTTACAATCCATGTTAGCAGATACGAAAATTCCTATCACTTTCTGGGATGAAGCCATATCTACTGCATGTTTTGTACAGAATTGTACTTTAATTGTGAAAGCCAAACTGAAAACTCCATATGAGTTGATGTTTGGTAGGAAACCAAACATAGATTTTCTTAAATCTTTTGGTTGTCCAGTTATGATTTTAAATTCAAGTGATCAGCTAGGAAAATTTGATTCAAAATCTGATGAAGGATTTTTCATTGGATATTCATCTGTTTAAAAAGCCTATCGAGTTTATAACTCTAGGAAAAATGTTATATTTGAAATATTCAACGTTAAATTCCTTGAAAATTCTTTTCCATCAGTTTCAAATGGTCCAGCTTGGTTATTTGATTTAGATTCATTTTCAAACTCTTTTCAATCTAACTTGTTTGATCAATCTAACTTGCTTGATTCTATAGGTAAGAAGAAATCTCAAGGAGATCTCGGCTCTTTCAGTGATGATTTAGATTCCGATGATATGGATGATTCAAGCCCAGATTATCCATTTTCTCTTTTGTCAAAGATTCTATAATTCGATTTGAAAATAATGATGATCTCTCTCAACAAGATCAAGATCATTTCATTTTAGATAATCAAGATGTTTCACAACCAATTCCTAATGATGGTATAGAAATTGTACAACCTGAGTCTGGAACTTCAACCAATTCTAGTGATGTAGTTGACACCGGTAATCTTGATTACATCATCAACTCACCGACTCAAGTTCCCAATTTCAATCCACATTCTTCGAACCTATTGCATCATCTTTCTAACTTGAACCAAACCAATCTAGATGTTCATGTTCAAGGGAATGAGATTCCAACATCTCGTATCCACAAGAACCATCCAACAACTTAGATTATTGGTCCATTGAATGAGAGAACAAAAAGAAGTAAATCAAAACAAGCAAATCTTTGCTTATACTCATGTTTTCTTTCTCAAATTGTTCCTAAAAATGTTACTGAGGCGTTAAAGGACAATAGTTGGATTGAGGCTATGCAAGAAGAATTATTGTAATTCCGCAAACAAGAAGTGTGGAATCTTGTGGATTTACCTGAAGGAGAAAATGCCATAGGTACAAAGTGGTTGTTCAGAAACAAAACTGATGATCTAGGTATAGTTATTAGAAATAAAGCAAGATTAGTTGCACAAGGATACACCCAAGAAGATGGAATAGATTATGATGAAGTATTTGCTCCAGTTGCAAGACTTGAATGAATTCGTGTCTTCCTGGCTTATGCATCATTCATGAAATTCAAGGTGTATCAAATGGACGTGAAAGGTGCTTTCTTGTATGGACTAATCACCGATGATGTATTCGTAAAGCAACCTCCGGGTTTTGAAGATTCAGAATTTCCACATTGTGTGTACAAGCTTAGCAATGCTTTGTATGAACTCCTTCAAGCCCCTAGAATCTGGTATGAAACATTATCACAGCACTTAATCCAACACACGCGAGGGAAAATCGATCCGACTTTGTTAATCAAGAAGGATGCTGATGATCTTTTATGTGTACAAGTGTATGTTGATGATATCATATTTGGTTCTACAAGTCCAAAATTGTGCAATGAATTCGAAGAAATCATGAAGTCTCAATTTCAAATGAGTTCTATGGGAGAAATAAATTTCTTTCTTCGACTTCTAGTCAAGCAATCTGTAGATGGAATCCTCATTAATCAAGAGAAGTTCGTTGACAAACTCTTGAAGAAATTTAAACTGCAAGATTGTCAATCCATAAGAACTCCAGCTGATTAAAATTTTAAGATTGAGCCTGATCGAAAAGGAAATCTGTAGACCAAACTTTATACAGATCTATGATTGGTTCATTGATGTATCTGACTGCATCTAGGCCTGACATAATATATGCTATTTGTGTCTGTGCCAGATATCAATTAGACCAGAAGGAATCTCACTTAATTGCTGTCAAACGCATATTTAGATATCTCAAAGGAAAACCGGCCTTAGGGTTATGGTATCCTTTTGAAGGAAACTTCGAGTTATATGGGTATACTGATAGTGATTATGGAGGATGTTGTCAAGATAGAAAATCAACTACAGGTGGGTGTTAGTTTTTAGGACCCAGATTAGTCTTATGGCAATGTAAGAAACAAACAAATGTCTTCATTTCAACCGTAGAAGCTGAGTACATAGCTGCTTTAGCAGGATGTTCTCAAATCCTTTGGTTACAAAACCAACTGCTGGATTACGGGTTCAAATTTCTTAAAACTCCAATTTACATTGATATCACTGCTGCTATGTTCATTACAGCTATTCCTGTCCAACATTCAAAAACAAAACATATCGAGATTCGATATCATTTTCTCAGAGATAACTCTAAAAAAGGTTTAATCATTCTGATTCAAATTGCAACTGAAAAATAGTTGGTTGACCTTTTTACTAAAGCCTTCTTACCAGGACGGTTTGAGTATTTGGTAGAGTCAATTGGTCTTATTAACCATATTTAAAAACTGGTTTTTGAGTATTTCAGTTAATTGAGTCTAAATATGATCAGAACCCTCCTTTACTTGAATAGGACACAGTAAGAGAAACTATCAAAGTTAATTGCCTGATTGTAATTTGTGTGTGCATGTTTCTTAGAAAAAGCAAAACCAAATACAAAAATAGAAAATTGAAAAATCAAAAGATAAAAATATACAAAATAAAACTACAAAAATAGAGTTTTTCTTTGTTAATTCATTATTCAAGATGACTCTGTCTTTGCAATATGTGAGAAATGATAGATACATTAGTATGATAAGTTGCATACTTCACTCGATAACAAAGTCTGACATGATCAGATATGATGTGCAAGTAAGTTCCTGCAATTAGACTGAAAAAGTAAATTCTTATGATTAAACTAAATCACTCATGCGTTCATGTCTGCCTATCTTAGCACTAATGAGTAGTGTTGATTTCTCAAATTGATTGCTTATTAAGACATAATCTCACACCTGATGGTGATATGAATAACCATTGAGCTCTAGTTATTTAATGCATCTAACACTTCTCTGTTATGAGTCATCATAGACCTGAAGTGATGAGATATCCTTTGTTGTAAGTGATTATAGACCTGGATAGTCTCACTGATGCAACAAGATGCCAATGTGCACAAACACCAAATGAGATCTGGTTATAGTATATGTCAGGTTAACAAGTTGAGAATAGTGACTTCTTGCATATCTTTATGAGAATTAACCTCTCTAAGTCTAAGTGTGACTGCATAATGTCATATCTAATTGTACCTTAATCAATCCAAGAATTAAAAAAATAAGTGTGCAGAATATCTTGCCAAATGCACTCATTTTCTGTCCTTTGATCTCGTGTCTCCTTTACTATAGAAATGCTGACCTGGAACACACCTGATCAGGATTTATTCACTGTCCATGACTATCCATCAATTCTTTTTTTAATGTGCTGATCTTAACTAATATGATCTCACTGCAAACATTGATTCAGTTGTAAATATTAGAATTTTATTATGCTTTAATTTTGATTTTTTTGCATGTTTTCTATGTGCAGGCATATTAACAATGATTAGTGTGATCTCCATGTGACAAATTCAAGAAACTTCTAAGTTTTGTTAAACTTAAAAGTTTAGGGGGAGTAAAAAGAGTTAAAAGAAAAAGTGTCTAAGCAAAAATGATTTTCAAATTTCAAGATATGAAAAATCAAAATTTAATGTTTTGGATGGAAATGATGAAGCTAAAATGTTCAAGCATGTGTGTGTTTGACATAATGTAAAAAGGAACCTGAAAAATATTTTAAGTGGAAAAGCTTCTTGCAACATTTTAAATGAGATTATTTGTTAAAATTAGAGACTAAAATGATGAGAAATTATTTTTGAAAAATTAAAACAAAAATAAAAAGGTCAAAATATAAAAATTAAAAATTCAAAATAAAAATAAAAATTTTATTGTAAAAAGTTCAAAATTGAGGGTCTATTGTGTAAATTTTGGGTAAAAGTCAAAATTTGACGAATTAAAGTCAAAATTTGATAAATTGTTTAAATATTAGTATTGAAAAGTACTAATATGTCTAAACAGTGTACAGGTGGAAGATCTGAAAATTACAAGTGTTAGACACATGAAAGTCATCTCATGCGCCTAAACAGTGTTAATAAGTCCAGGATTAGGAGCATGATGATTTTTCAGAATTTATACAAGTGTTAGGCGTTTCAGTCAACCTCATGCACCTAAACAGTTGTCATAAGTCTGAAAATGGTGATTAAGTGGGGCGTTTTACCTTTCTCATGAGCTTGAACAGTATCCAAACTTTCAAGAATTGGGCGTATCAAGTGAAAAAGGGTATTTCAGCTAGACCAATGCGCCTAAACAGTGCGAAAGTGGCTAAACAGTTCTTATGCGTCTGAACAGTGCTCATGCGCCTAAGCCCATGCGTACAAACAGTGCTCATGCGTCTAAAAATTTCACTTAGTATAAAAGCAACACTTTGTAATTTCAGAATCTTCATTCACTCAAAACCCCTGAACACTCATAAAACCCTGACTCTCTATAAACCCTGATTCACATTTCTGATTGATTTTTGATCTTGAACTTGCATTCGATAGTCATTATATCTGATTCTAAACATAAGTTTATGATCAAAATCACAGGAATTTCTGTTTAATAGGTTGATTTGATTTGGGCGTATTGAACCTATTGGGGCGTATGAACCCTAGTTGATTGAATCTGTTGAACTTGTGAGTAAAATGGGAATAATGAATTGTAATTGAGGATAGCATGTTAATGAAAACATGATTTCGACCTTGTTGATACTTTTAAATCTGGTTTTCATCGAACTTCAATCTGTGATGATTCTTCATCAGCCGTATGATGAGGATGAACAGTTATGTTCAAATTTTTTTTTAAAAAAAATGAAAAATTGATTGACAAAAAATCATGTTACAAATCTGTTTTGTGAGATAAATTTGAGAATTAAAGTGTGTATAAATCATAAAGAAACTAACTTGAATGATGATTTGTTCTTGAACAGAATGCCAAACACTTAGAATTTTTAAGTGCAAGTTAGTCAAAAATGTTTTAAAAGATACAAATTCTTTAAATTTCAATAAACTTTCAATTGATTTTAATTGTATAATATTCAAGTTCCTAAATTTCTTGTTTTTAATTTGCAGATGGCTGAATTAAAATTCAAGCCTAAACATAATATTGCAGCTTTACTGAATGAAGAACTAAGAGATGTTGTGGGATATGAAGAGAGATTAGATTTTTGCTGAGAACGAAGTATGTTTATGCCATGTGTTATTAGCCAATCATCTATGCAAGACTAATCAAGAAGTTTTGGAACAGTGCATCTGTTAAAGTTAATGATGAAGGGAGAAAAGTAGTGAGAGGATTCATTACAAGCATCAGAATGATTGAAGTATCCGAAGAGTCCATAAGAGAAGCTTTAAGATTGGGACCAAATGATCCAGAGGATTTATCTGAATTGACATTTAATGAATGTAGAGAGACATTCATGGAAATAGGTCATTCTGATCACTTTCCAAAGAAACAATTCTTTAGAGCAAGAGTCTATAACCACTGGAAGCTGTTATGATATATCTTTCAACACTGTATGTCCAAAAGGAGTGTTGGGTGGAACTCATTCCCGGTAGACATAGCATCTCCTATCGTAGCACTTGCAACTAATCGGAGATTTAATATGTCTAAGTGGATTCTAAACGGTTTTATCTTTAACTTGGAAAAAAAAAATTAGGAACAAGTATCTAATGTATCCTAGATTGCTACAGATGATTATAAATGAAGAGCATCCAGATATATGTTTAGATGGTGTGAGTGGTGAAACTCTGATGCTAGAGCACACGTCTGAGATTTCTTATAAAAGACTTGCTATAGACACTGGTGCTCAAAATGTAGCATTGTTTGATTACATAAGGAATATGGCTAATGATGAAGTTGACATTACTATTGATCACTACCATTTGACAGAAGAAGAACCTATAGACTCTACTAATCTCCTTGAAGAATTGCCTAATAATGATGATGATGATAATGATGACAATGATGATAATGATGATGATGAAGAGAGTTCAAGTTCTTCTAAAGATGATAATAGTGATGATGATGATGTGATGGAAATAGCTCATGATGATATATAAGAAGCTGAGCAAGTTATTGAAGAAGCTCATGAAGAAAGACATGATGCTGTAGATGAAACTGAGTCAGCTACTGAGGAAATTCATGAAGAAATTGATGAAAATGTACAAGAGATTGACCAAGTTACTGAAGAAATCCATGATGATGATACTAAAGTTAATCAAGTGAAGAAATTATTGGAGATAGTCAAACTGTTGAGGAGATAGTGAGTATGATTGAAGAGATGGTAAATACTAATGAACAGTTTGAGTTTAATGAGAATATTCAAGACTTTGAAGTTGTTGAAGCTGCAATTTATAATGAATTTGTGAATGAACCTCAACAAGAAGTTAATGTAATTGAAGAAGTTAATTTTCAGTAGACTATAGATGAGTTGAAAGAAGAGAACTCAAAGCAGTTGAAAGTGATTGAAGAATTAAAAGAAGCTAATGAGAAATTACAAGAAGAATTGAAAAAGAAAGATGAAGTGATTGAAGAGTTGATGAAAAGTAAAAAAGATAATATTAAAACATTTGAAGTAATGATGAAAGACTATGATCTAATGGAGGAAATCTTAAGAAATTGAATGAAGAAAATGAAGTTATGAAAGAAGAATTGGAAAAGATGAAAGAAAAACAAAAGTCTTCGTCTCCAGAGTTGATGATTATTTCTGAGATAACTCCGATAGATGTTGAAAAAATCCCTGAAGTGGATAAAGGAAAGAGGAAAATAGATGATATTGATGTTTCAGTACTGCCTGAATTATCATCCAAAGTTCAAAAGCTTATTGATGAACTTGCAAGAATAGATGAAGAGGATTCGGATATACAAGAAACAATTGGAGCCTTAGATAATTTTGAAGGTGAATTTGATGATGATTGTTATAATGAAGTATTAGATGATGAAGATTTAGTAGAAGCTAATGTTGATGAGCATTATTCATGATATAAGCTATGATGATATACATGTTAATGTTGAAGAAAGGTATAATTATCTTGTCAGGATGAAGTATAACAGAGTATTTCTAGATGGATTAACTGTATCTCAAATTAATGAAGAGTTTGAGAAGTGTGTAGCTGCTGAATCTAGTGCACCAATTGATCCGGATGAGATTGTAGTGGAACACGAGGAGTGGAACCCATTACAGGAAAGTATTAACATTGACGAACTATCTACTTTTGAGTTGCATCATCCAAACCCTGATGATATGAATGTTACAGCACTCAGAATGTGGTTACAGTCTCGAAATTATCCACGAAAGAAACTTAATCGATTACAAGCTGAGTCATTAGGGAACTTAGTGAGAAGTTTTCAAGCCACTAAAAGGCAAATAAACAAAATGATTATGCTAGACATGGACCATCCTCAATACTTAGAAATCACGAAAAGAACGAGGATTCTGAAACCTCAGGAAATTCAGTCTATGGCTATGAAGAGCACAGTGTATGAACGAAGAAAGGAGCTTATGAGAATGTTTCCAGAGACTGAAAGGCAAGGTTATCAAGTCTCTATGGAACAAAAGCAACTGTGGAACAAGGCACGTTCAGCAGGAGATCTAGTTCGTAATGTTTTGCAGCAAGGACAATCTATCTCTGAGCTACTAAATGCTATGATTGTTCCTGATACTACAAAAGAAATGAAGATCGTCGCATGGAAATATGATGTGATCTTTGATGCATTTTTTATCAAAAGGTAAATGCAATCTGTGACGTTTATCATTTTTTCTCAAGTATTATAAAACTTCCTGTTCAAGATCTCAAAGAGTTGAATAAATTGCCATTGATTAATCCATCTAAAGCTAAGCGTGGAGAAAATTTTGTTCAATTGTTAAATAGAGGTATAAATCGGATGAATTCATTTTTACAAACTCGGCGCGATTAGGAAGATAAGGAGTATTTTTAAACATTAAAGAAGAAGAGAAAAGGAGTTGAGAAAGATATTGGAAAAGAAAAGTTCCTAGATGCATTTAGTGATCAATATTTTGAAAAAGTCACAAATCCAGGACTCAAAGTCATTGATGGAACACAACAATCAAAGCCAATCTTGAGGAGGTTTTAGAATTCGGATACGTTTGAGCTGAAGTTAGTATGAGATTTGAATGATTGGGATCACGATATGATTTCTTTATTTGGTGTTTTTGAGTTGAAGCTTTTGCATCCCAGTTACATTTCATTCTTGTCTATACAGAAGTTTGAAAAAGTTGTTCCAGAAACGGCTGAGAATGATAAGAAGTATTTTTTGTTGATCATTAAAGTGATAAATGTTGCGATGGAAAGGATATCATTGAGGAAGCATTGGCGTATGCTAACATTGTGAAGAAAGATATCAAAGATATTGAATTCATAAGGATATCTAGCAAAGGGGTTTTAGAAATTCATTGTAAAGATAACCCAAACCCAATAGAATTTTATGCTAATGTGGATATTACAGGTCTATCAAAGGAAACTTTGGAAATCATGAACAAAATGGAGATAAAGACGAATGAAGCTAAACCGGAGCAAGGCATCTTAGCTGGCAAGTTCAAGTCGGCTATTGCTAAAGCTCAGAGGGAACAAGAAATTTATAAAGAGAAGCCAGTATTCAAGATTAAAGAAGAGCCTGAAGGCTTCTTTGATTTATGAAGACTGAAGACAAAGAAAAAGCATGAAGATTGAAGACAAAGACCAAAGACTGAAGATTGCTGAAGATAAAAGATTGAAGATAGAAGATTTGAAGACAGAAGATTAATTTTGAAGACCGAAGACAATTTCAATCTTAGGGGGAGTATTGTAGATGCTTCTTAAAGATTAACATTTAATCTTTATGTGTCTTTTATAAATTCTGTCATAGTATAGGGACTACTTTTGTAAATGTGTTCCTTTTGTTTTCTTGATAGTATAAATAGCATAGTTAATGTATTGTGTAGGCAGACTAGTCTTGAGAGACAGATAGAGACTAGATCAGTGAACGATTTGTAACTGTTTTTACTTACACGTGTACTTTCTATGCTTACTAATCAATAAAAACCTATGAAATTTTGCGATTTGTTTGAATTGAATTGATTGCATGTGTTTGCTTGATTGAATTGTATCATAATATCATCACAGATCGATCCATTTTGATCCTATCAAATCAGAATGGTTTGTCTTAATGGGTTGGAAGTTGCAACATAAGCTTCTTAAATCTAAGATGGATGCTGAATGGATGAGTATGTGTGGATTTGAGGTTGAGATGACATATTTTAAGATTGTATAGGAGAAAATTAATTGGAATGAGCAACTTGAAAATGAGGAACCGATGTTCGTTGGCTAGAAGTAACAAATGGGCTTCCAGACTGTTATTGCTCACACATTTATGTGTAACTCATATAATAATTTGTACTGCTAGCCATTTTTGCATATAAAGCAGTTGCTTCAGCTCCCATTGAGTTCAGATGATTAGCAGCTCTTTACTTATCATCCATCTCATATGATGTAATGTAGAAATCAGATCACTAAGAGATAGAGTGAACAAGTCTTTAGTTCTCTTAGTAGAAGTGTAGTTGTTATTCTAACTTTATGGTAGTGAGTTCAATAACTTATTGTTGACAGATATATTTTCCAAGAAGATTCCCACACTTTTCATATTTGTGACTAGCTTCACAAATTTAGACATCTGTGTTTGAAGAGTCTTTCCTAGCACGTGATTAAACTTGTTGAATTCTTGGTTTAGCATATCCATTCTACATTCTCTCATATCCTTGTTTCCTATGATTCGAGTCTCCATAGCATCCCACAATACTTTGGCACCTCAAAATTCTTTGAATTTTTGAGTAATGTCTTTCGTCAAAGCCATTGTTATAGCTCAATAAGCTTTGTCATCGAGTTGCCACTTCTTCATATCTTTCTCATCCCATAAATGTTTTAGTTTTTTAACCATTTTCATTTTTATACATAGGAATGTATGGTCTATACTTGATTGACCGAAACATCCTTGGTTCAGTATAGTGACATGGTTCTCGACTCTATACACCTAATCAGAATAATCATCCTCACTCAAGAGTCTTGGTGGCCTAGTGCTTGTTCCAATCTCATTATCTAGACTCAAAGTAGCAGTGAGATTCTTCAAATTTGCCATTTAAAAAATCATATTTCAAACTTCACAAAATTTCTTGAAAAATTTAACATCTCGCTTGAACTGGTCACGCAATAACTACTAAACTTTTCGCGCGATAAATACAATAATAGAATTTTGCGATAAGTTCAACTTCTCGCGTGAAGAGAATCTTTTTGTAACAAACTTTTGCGAATTGTAGAACTTTTTGCCCCGAATAATCAAGTTTTCACGTGCGAACAAATTTTTTTGGCATATTTTCTTCAGTGCAATTCAGACCTTTTCCACTTGACACTACGCACCAATTTGTTGAAAATGGACAATTGAGATACAAATTAGTGAATTTAGTTCAAGTTTAATCCTGATTGTCATTAATTGAATCATTTAAAGCCATTTTAACCATTAAATTGTCTTAAAATCTTCAAATAAGGTTGTTTAACATGTCTCTGATCTTAAAGACATCCAAAATCAGCACAAGCACAATCAAACCATGTCAACTTCATGTAGAAACCGATTTTGTAGCTCAAAAACTCTTCAAATCAATTGAAGTTCAAATCGAATCATTCTAGAGCACACAAGGCTCTAATACCAATTGTAAAGACCGTTATTTCATAGTAGATCGAACTCGTGAGTAAGACGCAGAATGAAATCACTCACGGTAAGATAATAATAACAAGAAGATGAATAAGAACAAGTAATGTAAAAATAATTCTCTATATATTGCTCTATGAAATATTGATTAGATAAGTGTAAAATTTCAGGATCCTAAACACAATGATCTAAGCAAGCTATACACACTAAACCAAAAGGTCTTGTGCGGGAACTAGCTTCTCGCATGGATCAAAGTTCTTGTTCGACTCATATCTACATAATCCACTTTTGATTTTCTGAACCTTTAGGTTCAATCTATACAAAATACCCTCTTCATCTTATTTAACCTGGGTACCCAAGAAAAATAAAATTTCTCCAATATAGCTCTTCTCAAACTTCTTCTTCATCACCGCTTCAAGCTCCTTGCAAATATCCTCATTTATAGATCCAAAGATAATGTCATCAACATAGATTTGAACAATAATTAGATCACCCACCAGTCTTCCATATAAGCAAAATGGGATCAATAGCACCTCTAGTATAACCATTCACAAGCAAATGTTTAGTGAGAATGAAATACTAATTTTCGACAAAACCCTCTTTCATCACATTTTCTACACAAAAATAAGAATCATTAAATTTACTTTTAGTTTTTGTGATAGGATCACCAGTCAAAGGAGTGTTGACCGAAGGTTTTAAGTCATACTTTGGTTATATCCCAGACCATATGTCATATATTCGTCTGTTAGAGTAACTGATGAAGGTATGCATGAATAATCATGTTTAATGGGTGGTGATATTTTGGAAATCTAATACCACTCTTACCACCATTGATCTTTGGTGTCATTTGGGATTTAATTATTCCTTCAACTATTATTGAAGAAAGATTAAATTTCTCAACTGTAAGTTTAGTTGATATGAGTTCACTATTGAGTTTGTTTATTTCCAAAGCAAGTTCATCATTACGTTTTAACAAATCATTATTTTGTTCATATTTTATCATGAAGATTAAGTTGTAATTGATAAATTACTTTGATTAAACCTTCTAATTTTTTTTGAAAATCTTTTTTATTAGTGTCATGTTTTCATGGTTGATATTGAAGTTTTTCAACTTCCAAGATCAAGTTATCATTATGAACTAATCTTTGAACTTTTTCAACACATGAATTAGTACAAAGATCATTATATACCTCAGATGGGATAACATATGTTTCACAAACTTCAAACACTACATTCACCATGATTGCCTTTAGGACTTCCTTCTTTTTAAAAGTTGTTTTTCTATTGAATGTGCTGGAGTAATCTCGACATCTTTAACATTTAATGTATCCATAGATGTTGGAATCTATACAACAGCAAAAGAAGTTAATGATTTCCTTTTCAAGATTTGCTGGAGCTTTCTTAATGGCATTTTTAACTTAAATATTCATATGAACCTGATCCTTCACCACTGGTACTGGATTAATCTCAATAGCATTAACAATTTCTTTTTCTTTCATTACAACCTCATTCACCTCTTCACTCTCTTCATTACTTTCGGCAAACATTCCTTCAAGCAAGTCACTTGAAACAAGCTCAACAAATAATTTTCTGATATCTCCTCCACTTTCTCAGTCTTAATTTCAGCTAACAGAGCAGTGGATATTTTGAGATCAAGAATTTCCATCTGATTAAACCAATCATAATCACAATTTGTTTGCGATGTGAGGGCATCGGTTGTCAATGTTCCAGCCTTATCATTCTCAATATTCACCATCCTTTATCCACCTTTATTGGGATTAATATTAGGTTCTGTACACTCCTAAGAAAAGTGCATGGGTTTGTCACAGTTATAACATCTCAAACTTTTCTTATCTAATCCAATCTTGCTAGCATTGTTCATACAAAACATTTTTCTCCCGCAAAATTCTTAGCACCATACACCACCATTTCCATTTGATACTTTATATAATTCTCTTCTACATTATCAGGTTTAAGTTGTTAAGGATTTTCAATAAGAACATTCGATGCACTTAATCTGCCTGCCATGAAAGCTTCATAATTGGACATGAATGTAGTGAATAAAGCAAGATGTTCTTCTACAATCTAAATGGTTTCTTGGATGGGCTGGAAGTAGCAACATATGCTTGTTAAACCTAGGGTTGAGGCTGAAAGGATGTATAATTGTGAGATTGATCTTGAGCTTGGTAATATGTGTGAGATTGACATTGAACTGATGAATATTTGGATTGCCTTGGAGAATACTAATTGGGATTTGAAGCTTAGACATAAGATACTGGTGTTTCTTGAGTAGTTGGAACCAAATGACTTCCATTTTGTTGTTGCTGACACATCTGTGAATTCCTCACATGGTAATTCGGATTACTATCTATCTTAACATATAATATAGTAGCTTCAGCACCCATTGAGTTTAGATAGTTTACAGCTCTCTATTTATCATCCTTTGCATATAACTTGATGGTATATGTCAAGTCACTAAGAGGCAGAGTAAACAAATCCGTTGTCACAAGTTCAAAAGCTCCCTGTTTAGCGCAATATATTCCAAGACAATGCCAACACTTTTCATCTTTGTCACAAGTTTAACAAAACTTGAAATTTGGGTTTCAAGAGTTTTGCCAAGAATGTGATTGAACATGTTAAACTCATGCTTAAGAATGTCTTTCTTGCTTTTCTAATGTCTTTAGTACCCATGATTTAGGCTTCCATTGCATCCCAAAGAACTTTGGTTCCTCTGAATTCTTTGAATTTCTATGGAATTTCACTAGTCAAAGCCATTCTTATGGCTGCATAGGCTTTGATATCAAGTTCCAGCTTCTTTATGTCTTCTTTATCCCAAAGATTGTTTGGTTTTTCAAATATTTCTCCTTTGTCATTTTTCTATAGAGGTATGTATGGTCCGTTTTTGGTCGACCATAATATCCTTAGTTTGGTATACATCCAATCGGCATAATCATCTTCACTTAGTAGTTAAGGTGGCTTGGTGATTGTTCAAATCTTAGTATCCAAACTCATAGTAGCATTAAGATTTTTCAAATTTCACAAAAGTTTCTACAAACAAGAACTTTTCGCACATAACATAGTGACTTCTCGCGTGAGATGTTTTTGTAACAAACTTTTCTGACAGACTGAACTTCTCATGCGATGTGGAATATTTTTGTAAGTGACAAATGCAAATAGTTGAACCTCTCACATGAAAAGCTAACTTTTTGCATGAAACAATGAACTTTCTGAAGATGCTTTCTATCCAATTCAAACTTTTTCACCATGAATCCAATCACCAATTCATTCAAAAATGATAATTGTGCTTTGATGAATTGAATTAAGTGCTTGTTTAATGCTAATGGTCACTAATTGATTCAATTAAGGCCATTTTAACTGTTAAATTGACTCAAAGCTTCAAATAAAGTTTCTTCAATAGTCTTTTGATCTCAAACACTTCAAATACAACTCAAATTCTTACAAAGAACTCCATTCTTCATCTCGAACTTGAATTTAAGGATTGAAAAGTCTAAGACGCTTCAAATTTAATCCAAATCGATCTAGATCACACCTTGCTCTAATACCAATAGTAAAGGTCATTAACAATCTTATAGATCAATCTTATGATTGAAACGAGGAATTAATCAATCACAAAATAAATAAAGAATGAGAAGAAGTATGAGATCTAGTAAACAAAAGTACAATCTAAATAACTTCGATTGTATTGCTCTCTTATAATATGATTACAAAAGTGTTAATTTACAGTATATCTATTCAATGAATAACAAACATTATTTATACTAAAACCAAAAGGTCTCGTGCGAGAACTAGCTTCTCATGCAGATCAAAGTTCTCTCGCGCACAGATCTTAAGAATATTGTTTTTTGATATCCCGAGCCTCGAGGTTCAATCCTTACATTTAGAAATAATCTCTCATTTATTATCCACAGCTTCGGAAAATGATTCAATGTTGTGGCATCATCTATTTGGACATGTCAACTACAAACCATGAATAAATTGGTTTGAGAGAATCATATTATGGATTTCCTAATAAAAGAATTTTAACATGTTGAACATTGTCTGTTATGTTCCAAAGGTAAGCAACACAAACTTTCTCATAAAACCATTGCACACAACTTGATTGATTTAGTCTTGCAACTCATAAATATGGATAATTTTGGTCGAGTAAGTGTTTTAGGTTTAGCTCGAAGATCTTATTGTTTGGTTGTAACTAATGAATTTCCTAGACTCACTTGGGTTTTCTTTTTATCACTTATTAGACTCTAAAAGGATCATGCCTGCTAATTCAAGTAAAGATATAATTTGTACCGGTTGAAATCATAGAAGTGTGGTTTTACGGATGAAGTATGAAGATATGCAAATAAGAAGAAAAGGCAAGGTATTGTTTAGCCGTATTAGTCTTTACGGGTGAACAAAGACAAATGCGAATGAGCATTTTTCTACCCTCAATGAACTAATGTGGGTGAGTGCAAACAAATACTTATTCCTATCTACAACAAATGCAAACAAGACTTGTACACTCGCAAAAACAAATGCCGATGTATAAAAAGACAAATGCGAGTGAAGAACTACTTTTGTGGATATTGTTGTTTTGTACTTTGTACTTAATATTCCTAGATTATATGTCAGGATAGTTAAGTCATTGTAAAAGTAATAGTATCTAATCTATAAATACATAAAGTTTTTACCCTTTTTGTATATTTTGTAACTCTCACACAACCCTGCACCCTGATTACGAAGAAACCCATATTATAGTATTGAATGCTTATTATGAATATACAATGAAAATTATAAGTACTTCTGATTGTTTTGATTATTGATTATTATATTTCCGCTGCAATCATCATGGAAATCAATTGATATATTCTATCCTTATTGATTGTTACCCAGTAAGCATCTAAGGATGAAACACCTCACTTACTAATAAAGTTTATAACTCTTGTGGCAAATCAAATTGAAACAAAGATAAAGTGCACCCGTAGTGATAATGGAAATAAGTTTTGAGATCATGTGTTGAATGATTTCTTTGATTGAAAAAATAGCAAGGCAGTACAGCGCAAAAGGTACTCCACAATAGAACAGAGTTGCTGAGTGATGAAACAAAAGTTTGATTCACTTTTAATCTTAGTATTTTATTCAAACACTATTCCTAATAGATTTCAAAATACAAATTCAGTAAAAGGATTTGCTAATTTGACATAGTCTTCTTCTTTCTTTACTTCTACAAACAATGTTGTGAAGATTTCAAGATACGATATCTCCATTTGATTGCCAGAAATGAGTTGTAAAACGAGAGTTATTATCTGAGATGATCGAGATTGGTACACCATGTTGGGAGATCAGTTCCTTCAAATAAACTTGAGTTAACTTGTCCATTTTGTATGTTTCTTTAATCTCTAGAAAATGAGAAAACTTAGTTAGCTGATCCATGATTACCCATATCGTGTCATATCCACTAGGTGTTCCGGGTACCTAGTGATAAAATCCATAGAGATCTGCTCCCTTTTATCTAGTGGGATCTTAGATTGTTGCAGTAGTCCAGACTCGGTTTCTGGTATTCAACCTTCACCTTAGAGAAGGTAAGCACTTGCTCACGTAAGTAGGCACGTTTACTTTTATGTTAGCCCACCAATACAACATGTTTAAATGATTATATATGTTAGAACAAGGATGGATAGAGTATTTTGACTTGTTTGCTTCACTCATAACCAAGCCTCTTAAGTTCCCATATAAAGACACCTAAAACATGTCCATGTAGTAGTGAATACCATCTGATTTTACTTCAAACTATTTATTCATCCCACGTAGGATTTTAGATTCTACATTCCATTCTTTCAAGCCCTCTGACTGAGCTTCCTTAATCTGTTCAAGAAATTGAGTATTATTCATCTATTATAAGGCTTGTACTTGCCTGGGTTTAGTAGTCTCTTTCATGCTTAAGGCATAAGGACAACATGTCCCTTCCATTGATAGTATTTGATAGCACACTCATAATAATTCAAAAGTTCCACCTAGTGTAGTTGTTTCATGTCTAGCTCCTTCTGCTAGAAGATATGCTGAAGACTCTTGTGATCCGTGTATATAGCGCATCTGGTACCATGCAAGTAGTCTCTCTAGATCTTCAAAGCAAAGATTATTGCACCCAATTCCAGGTCACGGGTCGTATAATGTTTCTCATGTACTTTCAGTCGCCTTGATGCATAAGGTATCACCTTGTCATGTTTGTATCAAAACACAACCAAGTCCTTGGATAGATGCATCATAATAAACCACAAAATCGTTACTACTTCCTTGAAAGGCTAAATCGGTGCGCTGCAAAGTTTCTGTTTCAACTATTGGAAGGCTACTTCATGACTTCCACCCCATTCGTATGTTGTTCCTTTATGGGTCAAAGCAGTCAGAGATTGAGTGATTTTAGAAAATCCCTTGATAAAATGCTAGTAATATCCTACCAACCCAAGAAATTGTTGTATCTCAATAGGCTTCTTTGGAACTGACCAATTCTGTATAGTTTTGATCTTAACAAGGTCCATATGTATTCCCTTATCATTCACAATGTGCCCAATGAATTAAACTTCTTGAATCCAGAAGTCACAGTTGAAAGCTTTGCATACAACTGTTCCTTCTTAGGTAGTTCTAAAATTAATTTTAAATGCTCCTCATGATTAATTGATCGCTATAATTGATCATACCGATCATCAATGTGAGGTAAGGGGTATCAGATTTTTATCGTAACCTTTTTAAACTCTTTGTAGTCTATACATATATAGAATGTCCCATCCATCTTCTTAAGAAAAAGAATAGAAACTCCCTATAGTTCGTTTGTTGCCAATTGGTAAGGTGCACTCGTAATTGTGGCTGCTCTGGAGGTTAACTTAATTTGGAATTCAACCTGAAGATGAGGCAATAATCTAGGAAAATATTCCTCGAAGACTTCCAGAAAATCCCTAGCAATAGGAATATGCACCAACTTCTTCTCTATGTTACTTGTCGGTTACAAAACCTAGTATGTCTAGACGACCCCTTCGTACCAATTTCATGGCTTTCATATAAGAGATGATGCTTATTAGCACACAACTCTTTTTACCCTTCACTGAAAGAATTTCTCCACCAGTGGAGGAATACGAATGATCTTCTAATTTCTAAGGACTTTGGCTTGCCTTTTCGAAAACCAATCCATGCCTATAACTACGTCGAAACTACCGAGTGTAACAGGCATAAGGTCAATGTGAAACGTATATCTAGACATTTCTAACTTACAACCCTTAAGGATATGCATGAGGTGAATTTGCTTACCAGTAGCTAAGTCTACGGTATACTTTGATTACATTAAAGAAGGTATATCACTCTACAAGTTACTAAATTTAGTAGAGATAAAACTTCTATCGGGTCAAATATCAAACAGGACAGTATCATAACGACCTTTTACTGGAAATTTACCAGTGAAAGTAGTAAGGTCATTTAGTGCCTCACCTGAACCCACCATAAAGGATCTTCCTTTTACGCCACCACTATTACTACTTTTGTTGCTGTTATTCTCACTATTACCATTATTGTTGTTATTGCCACCATGGCAACAATTATATTTCAGATGTGGACAATTCCTCTTATTGTGACCTTCCTTCCCATTCAAAACAACCTTTAAAAGTTTCCTTCTCTTGTTGTGGCTTTTTCACCAACTCACCCTGGCCATCTATGGCTGCATGCCCCACTTTCCCGCAACGTTGGTAGTGCAAATTGTCATACTTGCTAGTGTGATGGTAGTTACACTTGTTGCATTTTGGATACCTCCTAATGTACCCTCCTTGACCTTGGTTTGATGAAGATGATTGATTGAACTTTCAGTTGGAGTCAAACTTCCTTCGCTATTAATTCTGAGGCTGAATGTTTGACGCTGATCCCTTGTTACAGGAATTATCTCAATATCGTTTGTTGTTGGGCATGCTCGTCACTGCACCCAGTTTTAGTAACATTCCCTGCTCCACCGCTTGGTCTGTCTACTTGTGAGCCAAACATATTATGTGTTGGATATTAGCGGGGTTGGAATTAGTCACCATGCTCTAAATCTCTAGCACTAATCCACACAAATATAGTTAAATTATCCTATACATTGGGTTCACTATTCCCGGGCAAAGAGTAGCCAGTTCATGAGATCTGGTGGTGTTGGCCTCGATCACAAATCCCTCCATCTTCACCTGCCAAAATTCCGCTTATAGCTTTTGTACTTCATTGCGGGGATAGTTCTCTTCCATTATTATTGTTTGGAAGTTGGGCCATGGTATGGCATTTGCCATTCCCTTACCCAACATTTGCACATGGTCATTCTACCAAGAGAGCATTGCACCCTCTAAAGTACCAATGGTGTATTTCACATGATCCATCACCTGACAGTTACACTTCGTGAAAACCAATTCGGTTGTCATAAACCATAATACGAGTCCAACTGCCTTTTTAGTTCCATTGTAGGTATGGGGCTTGTAGACCATGAAGGCTTTATAAGTACAAGCTAGTGGTCTCGAGTAAACAAATTGAAATATTGAGTCTAATAATTTCAAAAACCAACTAACAGAGTATTGAACTACTTCAACATTCATGGACATCATTTACCTCCTAATTGAACGGCTTGTGCTATCGCCACCGCCTGCATGTGCTCATTGGTCAGGGTTGCTATTTCTGTTGGTGTCATGTTCACTGCACCATCACCACATCCACATCCTCTGCCATGTCATCTGCCACGTCCTCTACCACATCTGTCCATTTTTCACTTTACATTCATAAATACAATAATGAGTAGCGTCTAACATATTGATCTCATTCAAGTAAAGTAAGTAATAGAGAAATAATGAATTGCACAACCATGACGTTTACAACCAAATTAATAACATATGATAAATAAATTGTAAGTAACTAACAAAATATTCAATCATTGTCAAAAATTCCAAAATTTTTAGTTGGGTGAGAAGCAACCCTTCCCACATAGGTTATGAAATAACCCAACGTAGTCTAATGAAAGATAAATGAAACAAATCGGTCCAAAATGATAGATCCATCACTATACTCATCCATCTCTTCTGGATCATCCTTCGGGTCTTCCTCCGGTTCTTCTTCTGGCTTCTCCTTTGGAATCCCCTAAGGATTAAGTTACTCCCCTAAAGCATGTATCCTCGTAGTGGCCTCATGTAGCTAGTTCCGTATAGCAGTTAGATGGACTGTCAATTCGATAGCCTATTCTCTTCAAGCTCGAATATCTTCATCTTGCTCATCTTGATGACCTGACAGATTATACCATGCATCCTCAAGATTATAAAATGACCGGCTAGTATAAGTTTGCCTATCATGTACCTCGGCATGCTCACTCATTAATCCTTGCTGCACACGGACATGTGAGTCTACTAAAGCTGCAATAGTCGTCTAAGTATTGCAGGGTAGGGGAGGTAATGTGGGGTCTAATCTGCTAAGGATTCAAAAGGGTAATAGTGGAACACACTCTCCACAAATTATCTTAACTAAGGTGCTATGGTGCCATGTATAAGTTTGGGGATGAGACAAGTTGCAGTCAATCAAACGTTTGTCAGCATACAGCGTATTGGATAAAGACTGAGGGGGTCGAGAGCCAGAACCCATAAAATGTAATAGCGCATTAGGAACCTCGAGTTCATTTCCAGTTGCGTCTCATGCAGAAGATGATGACATAACTACAGTGTATGTGATGTCCATGTAGATGGGTACACTATAAGGATAAGTAACTAATTATATATGTGTGTTTATAGACTAGTCTGTATGCAATCTAGTTCACTATAACCAATGTCTTTCACACAGATCTGTCACACCCGTAAAATCCACATATAGAGTTTTATTGTGAGGTGTGAACAAACCAGGATCTAAGTCATTTTTTATTCTAAATGAATTTTTAAAACAAACCTTAGAGTTTATTAATTTAACTCATTTTACAAGCGTAAGTAAATAATTCAAGACCATAACTTATAAAAGTAAATTCACAAATCACTCGCCCAAAAACCATGGTTTAAAAGTTAATGTATAGATAATGTTATAAAATTATTTGCATGATAAATGACTCGTGTTGTGCTCCTAAATGCACATGCAAGCTAGCGATCTAAGAAAGCCATACTAAAGTGTCAACACAAGATTAGTGAGTTTAAGAGTTTGAATGTAAACAAAACTAGTTGAGTTATTACAACATAAGTAGTGTGTAATGTATTACATAGCCAACCTATACATAAGAAAGGAAATAGTGTTTTTCGCAATCGAATATGACTATGTTCGTTGGTTTGCCTTCTGTCATGACTTACCGGTTCATTACAATGTGTTAGTCATTTTGGATAATGTTGCACCTGCTTGAGCTCTAGTCGTGTGAGTGGGGTTTCTCAGACCCAGTAGGACTACCCAATATTTTATGCTAGTTTTGTTAATTAATGATCCAAAAGAGTAAGGACTTTCAATGGTAACTACACTATGTACATGCCGTACACAACTTATAAAAATAAAACATTTTTTAGTATGCTTTCTCCCCAAATGAGTATTTAAAAGAGGAGCAGTGAACTCATTTTTAGTGTGTGGAAGAGATAATGCAAATTCAATGCGAAAAAGACAAGACAACCTGTCATAGGTTACCTAGAATACATGAGTACATAAGTACATGCAAGACAGGACGGGTTAACATGAACAGTAAAAATTGTAAAACATAAGAAGTGCATTGAAATAGATAGCTAGTCTATATTCATAAGTAATAACCATAGTGATTTCGTGATCGAAGCTGACTGCGTTTCGTTTGTTTGACTCCCGTCACGCATACCAGGTCGTGAAAATGTTTCTGTTAGGACGATATTGCACCCGTTTGACCTCAAGTCGCATAGGTGGGGCTTGTCAGACCCAGTAGTACAACCCAAAATTTTCCGCTAATTACCATTATTAACGATCCAAAAGTGTGAGGACTTTCAAGGTATAATACACTATGTTACACTATACACAACTTACAATAATAAAGCGTTAGTAAAGAGTATGCTATCTCCCCTAAAAAGAGAGTGTTTAAAGTGGGGCATGAACTCACCTGGTGGTCAAACGAACAAAATAATGCAAAGCTACAGTGAATGGAAAGACAACCCATCAAAGGTTACCTAAAACACGTGGGTAGATAAGTACGTATAACCAGAAAGTTTAACAACCCTAAGTGTTCAATAAACATGTTGACCCAAGGGTTTTGCAAAACAAAGACTCATTTGACCTAGTTGACCCGTTTGACCTGTTGGTGACATGTTAATTGAAATTACGTCTGATCAATTATAGCAATTCAGCATACATGGTTATCATACAAGTTATTCACGTCTGTCACATCGTCAATCTTAAGTTCTATCAAGATAATCATACCAACATAGATTATCATACAACACATACGAATCTAAATCAAACATCATGCTCAACACAAATATAATTACATCACAATAAATAAATCATACATTGAGTTTAATCATGCACTACATGCCATGTGAAGACACTGACGACTTCACACCCTAAACCCTACCAATCCAATTAAGTAGGGGCCTCAGATTCGCACGCGTGTATGACGACCATTATCACATTACTCAACAAGATTCACACCAATTAACATACACAACAATGATCTATTATAATTATAAACATGGTTCCATAATCTCCTAACATAACCCAACATCTTGCAATAACCCATAAAAACCTAAACTTCCCAAATAATCCATCAAGTATCCATACGACTCAAATAACACATTCTAATACATTAAACATCAGCGAAAATTATTCTAGAATGATCCTAACATCATAAACATGCCCAACTCACAATATCCAATGATTCACATCAATGAAGTTTCCCTTTCGGGAAAGTAATGCCCGAAATCCATCTAACACTCAATTCATTCATAAATTCATCAACTTTATACCTAATCAAGTTCATAACAATCATCTAAACATGATAAACATCATCAATTCATAATAATTGCCAAATCTCATACATAAAAGTTACTACTTATAGTAAGGTATGAACAACGCATCAAATCCATGAATTTCTTGCATAATCCATGTAAACTAACATCAATGCAATACAACTAACAACAATGCAATACAACTAACATTAAAACATCATCCAATATCAACAATTTTGTCATTAACCATGTTAATTGAACTAGGGTTCTTCTTGAATCAAAAACTATGAAAAACTAATCAAAATGTTACCTTTAATCATGTAATGATCAAGAATTGGACTTGCTACAACGTTGTAATCATCAATGCCAAGCAAAATCGAATGTTCTTGGTGCTAGAAGCTTGAAATCGAAAGGGATGGGTTCTTGGAATGCTCTCGGTCGCAAATGGGGTGTGGGAGGGGGATTAGGGTTTAATTTTTGTTTATATATGGTAAGTGTTTATCTATTAACCCCTTATTGTTTTATAATTTGTAAATCTTGTTTTTAAATGTTTTTAAATCATTTTTAACCATATAAAACATTAATCATTATCAACTAACCATAATCATATAATCCAACTTGTAAACACCACGCATGAATCATAAATCACACGTAGTCACGTTATAAAAGAAAAACCATAAATAACACTTAACATTCATGAATCACATAACCAAATGTTAATAATCAACATTATTAATTAAATTATATCTAATAATCACCAACGTTAAATGAAACTAGTGTGTGCTCATGACACGTGTACGCAAGATTTAACGAGACTAACGGAGTTTAGTAACGGAAAATTACCAGATGTCACATTATCCCCACGTTGAAAGAAATTTTCATCCCGAAAATTGCATTACGTGGTTGTGTTGCATCACTAGTCTATTGCATTGGCACAATGAAATCGAGTGAGTTGTCACATCATCCCCATGTTGAAAGAAATTTCATCCCGAAAGTTAATCAACACCTTCACCGGCTGTAGTCGTTGTTTCGAACAGATGAGGATACTTAAGCTTCATCTGATCCTCACGTTCCCATGTGAATTCCAGTCCACGTCTTGAGTTCCAACGAACTTTTACTATGGGTATCTTGCTTTGTTTAAGGGTCTTGACTTCAAAGTCCATCACCTCAACTGGTTCTTCAGTGAATCGCAGTTGTTCATCTACTTGCACTTCCTCGAGAGGTACAACCAACGTCTCGTCAATTAAACACTTTTTCAGATTAGAGACATGAAATACATCGTGAACTCCACTAAATGAATTTGGCAGGTCTAATCGATACGCCACTAGACCTATTCTTTCTAGAATCTCAAATGGCCCAACGTATCTCGGATTAAGCTTGCCCCCTTTTCCGATTTGAATCATACCTTTCCACGGTGAGACTTTCGGCAAAACTTTGACGTTGACCTGAAACTCCAATGGTTTCCATCGCTTGTCTGCATAGCTCTTTTGTCGGTCTCATGCTGCATCCATACGGTTCCTTATCTGCATGATCCTCTCGGTAGTCTCGTGCACCAACTCGGAGCCTGTTAGCTGACTATCATCAATTTCCGCACAGCAAACTGGTGATCTACACTTTCTCCCATACAATGCCTCAAATGGTGCTGCCTTAATGCTGGTGTGATAACTATTGTTGTAAGAAAATTCCACCAACGGTAGGTGAACTTCCCGGTTATTCCTTAAATCAATCACACAAGCGCGCAACATGTCCTCCAATGTTTGAATTGTATGTTTGCTTTGCCCATCTATTTGCGGATGATAAGCAGTGCTCATTGCCAGAAATGTGATGTGAAACGACAAGATCGGTACACCATGTCTCGAAACTACCTCCTTCAGATAAATTTGAGTTAACTTATCCATATTATCAGTTTCCTTGATTGCCAAGAAGTGAGTAAACTTAGTCAATCGGTCTACGATCACCCATATCGTGTCACAACCAGTAGAAGTCTGGGGTAATTTAGTAATGAAATCCATAGAAATTTGTTCCTACTTACACAAAGGAATCTCAGGTTGTTGTAGTAACCCAGATGGCTTTTGATATTCAACTTTAACCTTCAAACAGGTTAGGCACTTGCTCACATATGTAGCTACATCTGCCTTCATATTAGGCCACCAATAGTGCTCCTTCAGATCATGATACATCTTGTCCGAACCAGGATGTATAGAATTCTTAGACTTGTGTGCCTCACTCATAATCAAGTCCCTTAGGTTTCCATACAAGGGCACCCAAAGTCTGTCCATGAAGTAATGAATTCCATCAGCTTTCACTTCAAACTGTTTGTCCATCCCACGTAAGGATTCAGTTCCAATGTATTCTGCTTTCAAAGCTTCTATCTGAGCTTCCCTGATTTGTTCAGGCAATTGAGTGCTAATTGTAAGCTGCAAAGCTCACACTCGTCTAGGCTTAGCAATTTCCTTTCTACTCAACGCGTTAGCGACTACATTTGCCTTTCCCGGGTAATATTTCATAACGCAGTCATAATCGTTCAACAATTCCACCCAGCATCGCTACCTCATATTCAGCTCCTTCTATTCAATGATATGCTGAAGACTCTTGTGATCGGTGTAGATAGTGCACTTGGTACCGTACAAGTAATGTCTACAGATCTTCAAGCAAAAACTACCGCACCCAGCTCCAAGTCATGGGTGGTGTAGTTCTTCTCGTGCATCTTCAGTTGTCTCGAAGCATAGGCTATCACCTTGTCATGTTGTATCAAGACACAACCAAGTCCTTGGATAGAAGCATCACAGTAGACAATAAAGTCATCACTTCCCTCCGGTAATGCCAATATCAATGCGCTACAAAGTTTCTATTTCAACAACTGAAAAGCGGTCTCTTGACTCTCATCCTATTTATATGTTGTTCCTTTATGAGTCAAGGCTGTGAGAGGTTGAGTGATCTTAGGAAATCCCTCAATGAAATGCGGATAATATATTGCCAGTCAAAGAAATTGCTGTATCTCACTAAGTGTCTTGGGAACCAACCAATTCTTTATCACTTCAATCTTTACAGGATCCACATGTATTCCTTTTTTGTTAACAATGTGACCCAAAAATTGTACTTCACAAATCTAGAAATCACACTTGGAAAACTTGGTGTACAGTTGTTCCTTTTTATGTAATTTCAAGATTAGACGCATGGCTCTTCATGTTCTTCCTTGGTCCTCGAATAGATCAATATGTCATCGATAAACACGATAACAAACTGATCAAGATAGAGTTTGCACACACGATTCATGAGATCCATGAATACTGTTGGTGCATTTATCAACCCAAATGGCATGACCAAGAACTCATAATGACCATAACATGTACGGAATGTAGTCTTTGAGATGTCTTCCTCTCAAACTCTCAGTTGATGATACCTAGACCTCAAATCAATATTAGAGTAATAGCTTGATCCTTGAAGTTGATAAAACAAATCATCTATACGAGGCAAAGGGTATCGATTCTTGACTGTAACTTTGTTCAATTCTCTGTAGTCGATGCACATTCGAATATGCCATCCTTTTTCTTAACAAAGAGAACAGCTACTCCCCATGGTGATGAGCTCGGTCAAATAAACCCTTTATCTAACAACTCTTGAAGTTGTGTAGATAATTCCTGTAGTTTGTTTGGGGCTAACTGGTGCTCTTGTAATGGGAGCTGCTCCAGGAGTCAAATCAGTCTGAAACTCAACTTGATGATGAGGTGGTAGTCCAGGCAGATCCTTTGGAAACACCTCTAGAAAGTCACGAACTACCAAAATATTCTCTATCTTCTTTTCTTCCTGTTGCTTGTCAGTTACAAGGGCTAATATGGCTAAGCGACCCTTGCGTAGCCACTTCTGCTCTTTCATAAAGGATATGATGCCTATCACAGCACCACTTTTCTCTCCTTTAACCAAGAGAATTTCCACGTCCAAGAGAGGAATGCGGATAATCTTCTTGTGGAAAATGTCTTCCGCCTGCTTCTCGGATAGCCAATCCATGCCCACGACCACATCGAAACTCCCAAGTGTAATAGGCATAAGATCGATATTGAATGTATGACCAGCCAATTCTATCTTGCAACCCTTAAGGATGTGCGTGATGTGAATTTGTTTTCCATCAGCTAATTCTATTGTATATTTGGATTCCAACATAGAAGGCATATCATTCAAAAGACTACTAAACTTAGTAGAGATAAAACTTCTATCGGCTCCAGTATCAAACAGCACAATAGCATAACAACCACTAATAGGAAATTTACCAGTAACAGTAGTAAGGTCGTTTAGAGCCTCACCTGAACCCATGAAAAAGGATCTCCCTTTGGCTACACCATTTTTACCACCATTGTTGTCGCCATTACTAGTGTTGTTATTATTGTTTCCATTGTTCCGAGCACCATTGCAATTCTTCCTCAACTGAAGGCAGTTCCTCTTGTAATGCCCTTCTTTTCCACACTCAAAGCAGCCTTTTGGTGTTTCCTATGTTTGTTGTGGCTTCCTCATCAATTCGCCTTGATAGTCTTTTGCTGTGTGCCCTAGCTTCCCATAACGCTGACACTTAAAGTTGTCACACCTACCGATGTGATGATAGTTTCATCGGTTTCACTTTGGATGCTTCCTCACGTGTCCACCTTGTCCTTGATTTGAGGAAGATAAATTGTTAAATATATGGTTATTATCGAACCTCCTTTGTTGTTGTTGCTACTGATGGTGGTTGTTAGACGACAAGCTCTTGTTCCTAGAGTTATCCCACTTGCGATTGTTTTCGGGAATGCTTGCCTCAACGCCCTATTTGGGTAGCTTGCCTTGCTCCACTGCTTGGTCGGTCAGCTTATGAGCTTAGCCAGATATTCTGCTGGATAGTGGTGAGGTTTGAAGCAGTTACCAGAATTTGTATTTCTGGCGCTAACCCATGCAGATAGAGTTCGATCCACTTGATTGGTGGGTTTATCATTCCAGGATAGAGAGTGGCCAACTCATGTGACCTCGTAGTGTAGGCCTCGATCTCGAATCCTTCAATCTTTAACTGCCAGAAAGCCTCCAACTTCGGGACTTCATCCGGTTCTTCCTCCGGATCTTCTTCCGGCTCCTCCTCGGGTACCTCCTCTGGTACCTCCTGAGGCTCCTCCATCGGGGCCTCCTGAGGCTCGAGCTAGTTTTCCAAGTCATGTATACTAACTATAGCCTCGTGAAACTGATCGCACGTCTCATTCAAAGTAGCCGTCAACTCAGCAACCTGTCCACATAGAGGTTGGATCTCTCCTGTCTGACCATCCTGGCGTCCTTGCATATCATCCAATCTTTTAAATTTCTCCTCGACATTTCGTCATATTCGGTCATGTGAGGCCACCACAGCGGCGATAGACCTATAAGGGGTGCATGGTAGAGGGTATAATATGGAATCTCTAGTTACGGTAGTAATCGAAAATGGAACACACTCCGTTTCCAGCATACTGATTAGTACAATATGATACCAGTCCCAATTGTCAGGATTAGCCATGTCCCGCTCAATCTTCGGCTCGTCCGGAAAGTACACATCATCTATGAGTATAGGGGTCTAGAACCATAACTCTTAGACGATGATGGAAAAATGGGAACCTCAAGTTCCTTTCCCGATGCATGTTGAACAGGGGATGAAGATGATGATGATGCCATACTGTAGTGTATGTGATGTGTATGCCAATGAGTCACAATAAGGGGATAAGTAACGAGTAACTAACTAACTGTCTTCGGTTATAGACTAGTGTGTGTGCAACCTAGTTCCCTATAACCAATGGCTCTAATACCAATCTGTCACACCCTCAATTTCCACATGTGGGGTTTTACCGCGAGGCATGTGAACATACCAGGATCTCAGTCATTAGTTACTTAGAATGACACTATATGCAACATTTAAAATAATTTAGAGTTTGAAACTTTAAAACAATTGCGGAAGCGATTTGTAACCAATTCAAACATAAATGACTAAATGTAAACTGCGCAAAACACGTGCCCAACCCACAGTAAGTATGCAATAAGTCAAAGACAGAAAGTGTTTGTTCAAAGTATGCATGACTCGTGAGTGCTCCTAGGCGCTGCTTCAAACCTCGACCTGAGAATAGCATACTAAAAGAGTCAACACAATGGTTGGTGAGCTCAAGAGTTTGCGTTTAACATGAACAGTAACAGTTGTAAAACATAAGAAGTGCATTGAAATAGATAGTTAGTCTATATTCATTAGTAATAACCATAGTGATTTCATGATTGAAGCTGACTGCGTTTCGTTTGTTTGCCTCCCGTCACGACATACCAGGTCGTGACAATGTTTGTGTTAGTACAATATTGCACCCATTTGACCTTGAGTCGTACAGGTGGGGCTTGTCAGACCCAGTAGCAGTACCCAAAGTTTCCCGTTAATTACCATTATTAACGATCCAAAAGTGTAAAGACTTTCAAAGTATAACACACTATGTTCCACTATACACAACTTACAATAATAAAGCGTTAGTATAAACTATGCTATCTCCCCCAAAAAGAGAGTGTTTAAAAGTAGGGCATGAACTCACCTGGTGCGCAAATGAACAAAATTATGCAAAGCTGTGAATGGAAAGACACCCGTCAAAGGTTACACAGAACACGTGAGTACATAAGTACATATAACCAGAATGTTTAACAACCCTAAGTGTTCATTAAACAAGTTGACCCAAGGGTTTTGCAAAATAAAGACTCATTTAACCTAGTTGACCCGTTTGACCCGTTGGTGACATGTTAATTGAAATCACACTTGATCAAGTATAGCAATTCAGCATACATGGTTATCATACAAGTTATTCACGTATGTCACAGTCAATCTTAAGTTCTATCAATATAATCATACCAACATAGATTATCATACAAAACATTTGAATCTAAATCAAACATCATGCTCAACATAAATATATTTACATCATAACAAATAAATCATATTTTGAGTTTAATCATGAACTACATGCCATGTGAAGACACTAACGACTTCACACCCTAAACCTTGCCAATCCTACTAAGTAGGGGCCTCAGATTCACACGCGTGTATGACGACCATTTCCACCTTACTCAACAAGATTCACACCAATTAACATACACAACAATGATCTATTATAATTATAAACATGGTTCCATAATCTCCTAACATAACCCAACATCTTGCAATAACCCATAAAAACCTAAACTTCCCAAATAATCCATCAAGTATCCATACAACTCAAATAACGCATTCTAACACATTAAACATCATCAAAAAGTATTCTAGCATGATCCTAACATCATAAACATGCCCAACTCACAATATTCAATGATTCACATCAATAAAGTTTCCCTTTCAGGAAAGTAATGCCGAAAATCCATCTAACACTCAATTCATTCATAAATTTATCAACTTTATACCTAATCAAGTTCATAACAATCATCTAAACATGATAAACATCATCAATTCAACATAATTCCCAAATCTCATACATAAAAGTTACTACTTATAGTAAGGTATGAACAACGCATCAAATCCACGAATTTCTTGCATAATCCAGGTAAACTAACATCAATGCAATGCAACTAACATAAAAATATCATCCAATATCAACAATTTCATCCTTAACCATGTTAATTGAACTAGGGTTATTCTTGAATCAAAAACTATTAAAAACTAATCAAAATGTTACCTTTAACCGTGTAATGATTAAGAATTGGACATGCTATAATGTTGTAAGCCAAGCAATATCGAATTTTCTTGATGCTAGAAGGTTGAAATCAAAAGGGATGGGTGCTTGGGATGCTCTCGGCCGCAAATGGGGTGTGGGAGGGGGATTAGGGTTTAATTTTTGTTTATATATGGTAAGTGTTTATCTATTAACCCCTTATTGTTTTATAATTTGTAAATCTTGTTTTTAAATGTTTTTAAATCATTTTTAACCATATAAAACATGAATCATTATCAACTAACCATAATCATATAATTCAACTTGTAACACCACACATGAATCATAAATCACACATAGTCATATTATAATGGGAAAATCGTAAATAACACTTAACATTCATGAATCACATAACCAAATGTTAATAATCAACATTATTAATTAATTATAGCTAATAATCACCAACGTTCAACGACAACTAGTGTGTGCTCATGACACATGTATGTAAGACATAACGAGACTAATAGAGTTTGGTAAAGGAAAATTACCGGATGTCACATCAGATGTTCAAACATGAGGTGGTACTAATTTAAGCATGGGGTTTGTTTCATGCTGGGCATGGGGGCGTGCTTAATGAGGCATAACTCCATGCTTTGACATCGAAGCTTGGTTTTCTTCAAATTCTTGCTAAGTATGCTTCTTTTGTCCATCTTGGCCGTTTAAACACCTGAAAAAAAAAAATTTAACATTTTTAAATTCATTTTCATCACTTTTAGAAAGATATTAAGGAATAATTGATGTGTTTTTTATAGGTTTTTTTATGTATAATTTAGAGCACATCCAACATCCCTACACTTCAACTTTTTGTCTTCGAGCAAAATCACTTAAAATGATAATACCACTAAAAACCAAATAAATCAAATGATAAATATGCCTTTCAAGAAATACAGAAGTAAACTTATTCTACCCAAATATAAACATTTTAAGCATATATAAAATGATATCCTAACAAGTAGTAGATTAGTCTTTAAAGATTATTAACTTGTAAAAATCCACACATCTCACAAGGTGCATTCACACTTGGCTAAATATATGTACATAATCAAGGTCAAGCATGACTAATATGCTCAATAGCTTACATGAATACGTGTGAAATCATATGCTTGTTAAGAAATCAAATCTCCACGTATGTATGTATTTACTTTCATAAATCATAAGGTATTTGATGGGATGTAACTTAGCTTGGGCTTGGTTATGGATTATTTGGGAGAAAATGGCTAAATGCTTAAGATGGCGGTCTTGTTATATCTTCCAACATAAACTACAAGGAAAGCAATAAGAGGTTCCCTATATAATACTTCAAGCTAGATGATATATGCTAACTCGAGGACTCGTTTAAGGTCAGATTGTCAAAACCGTACTTTGCTTTCAAAAACCTTATTTGTCTTTCCCCCGAAGATACACGAAACTCTCCTTTCGTAACGATCTTTCGCCTTGAAGCCTAATAGCACCCAATCAGATAAGTTCTGTGTATTCTTATTAGGACTCGGTTTGGTTCTTTTTGCATTTTCCAGTTCCCACAGTTCTGGCGTCTTTTGTATCTTTTCGCCCGCCTCTTCATAGCGCTTTTTGATTTTCCACAAAATGGCAATACTTGTTGTTTTTTTCTCCATTACTTTGTTGCATTGAATGCGAGTTTGGAAATTGTTCGCGGATTCCGGGGGAAGTCCTAGTTTTACATGGTGAAGGCAACAAAGTAAATTAAAATAAAAGAAATGCATTCCAATTCTTTAGGTCTAAACCTTAAAACATCAAGTGTTTATTCTCTTTCTTTAATTAAGCCAAAAACATGTCTTTAACAAAAAACGGGTTTTATTGAAGGAATTTTGGTTAAGTGACTTAGCGGTTCGGGTGTTAGAGAAATAAAAATGTTTAAGCTCAACAGGGATAAGTAGGGTTAACGTTCTGGTAAGGATAATTAAAATAAAAATAGTTGAGACTTGAATGGTTATGTTTCCTAATGCCTAAATCATTTCTAAGCAATAAGCACTAATTAAGGTCTTGAAATATATAACCAAAGTAAGTTCTAATCACACATATCATATAGCACCCTAAATTACATCCAAAATTAAATTAAAATTGCATAAATGAAAAAGCTATTTAAAGCCTAAAAAATAAACCGACTTAAGGATGAAATCAGGTAAAAGTGTTTTGTTTTACATGTTTAAATATTTTACCAAGTCTTTGCTTTTAAGGATATCACAAAAAATATTTTTCAAGTTTATTTGGATTTTACTTATTTACTTATTTATTTTCCGAAAATATATATTTGTAATTTTGTTCTATCGAAAATTGTAATTGTTTGGTGGTTTTGTCACAATAATTAAAGGTTAAGTGATTTTTATAAAATTTTAATTTGGACCATTTTTAGCAAAGTATCAAATATGTATAATATCTTATATAAACCCATCCCCACACTTAAAATTCACATTGTCCTTAATGTGATTAACGATCTATAACTGAAAATGGTAACGAGATAACTCCCCTAAAAATGATAAATTGAACACTTATGGTTGGTACCTATAGCCGCCTTGAATTAGAATCCTCGGGATCACCTAAAATATCATAAATTTATTGAAAGCATTAAAATCCTAAGCACACAAAATAAAATAAAAAGACATAAATTAAAAGGATAGATTTGCATGAAACACCTTTGCCCCGGTCCCCAAAAGTGATACAGTTTTCTAGGACTTTGTTGTGGGATATCCCCACACTCATGATAAATTTGTGTTCTGATGTAAGTGATGTCATTGCTCAGATCATCGACTCGAGAATGCTGATTTTACACCGAGTTTAGTGCTTGTTGTACGTATCCAAAATTTGCTAGGCATGGTTTCTGGTGGTTTGGATCACCTTATAAAGATCTAAAATAAGAATTCACCATTGTACAAAGAGGAAGCCCCAGATTGTTCTAGCTGAGCCGGTAATTCGAGGTCCATAATGATTTCCTTGGGATCCGCCGGATCACAGATTTATCCTTTTTTACCCATAAACCTCGGCTATCCATTTGGTAGGTTTGTGACCATGTACATGCTTGTACAGATGCTCAAATCCAATAGTCCTGACATCACTCTATCAGTTCCGTCCGTGTTACACCCATAACTCTCGTACAAGTTCATAATCCAACTTCCTCCAAACATAGGCATTAGAGCACTTGTAGTTGCATTCCTAGAAAACAAATAACAAAACAAATAACCAATATTACATGGTTGAAGATTCCTATAGAATATAGAATAAAAAAATCCCTTGTAATAACAACTCCCTCGCTTTGACCACATATAGTTATCGAATGGCAGAGGGGACTTTGGATATATCTCAGTAGTAGGTCCTGTATCTGGCTGCTTTTGGTTTTACTTAAGTTAAAACCTCCCATTCCAATTCTGTCCTAGAATGCTTTACGTATTGCACCACTACATGGATCTTTACTTTCCTCATCTACAAAGGTGTGATACGCTGGCACTCCTGATATCGCTTCTTCTTCTGTTTCTTGTTCCGTATAAATTCCTAGATAAACTCCAAACAAGGCATTGGATGTTGTTCGCCAACTTCCACCCAGTCTAAATGAAACTATCTGATCATCCCACGGGTCAAAGTTTTTCATATTGAATTTAAAAGATGCCAAAAAATCAAGATTTAGTTCATAAATAGAAGGTCTATTTTGTGAATACAGATATTTCCACCAAATATTAATAAATTATTGTATCTTTCTAATTGTCCAACAACTACCAAGGTGTCTTCGTCAACTTGTAGATGTGATCTTTCAGCTCTTTGTAACAGTCTTTGTAACATGTCATGACACCACCATTCACGTCTTCCATGAAATTGTAATAAAGATGATCCATGTTCCTGAAATTATAAACAAATAAGTTAAACTTTACAAAATGAATTTTTGGAGCAGTTTTATTATGACAGTAATCAGACACGGGTTTGATGACATGTTATCACATATTTGGTTGATTCATGTTTAAAATAGTTAACATTTTGATTTTAAGAAAAAGTAGTTAAACATGGCGGTGTGCCTCGTGGAACATGGGGATGTGTTCAAAACTTTGAGGTGTGAAATTTTAACTCGATCGCACGTGGTTTTGTTTTTAAACAGTCGGTTAACAATGGTTTTAACATTTTCCTTACTTTTTTAATCAAAGATTACATATGTAACATTTTAAATAATTTGTTTATAATTCATGGCACTAAAAAAAATGTTAAAACCATTTGTTTAACAATTTAAACCCTCATAACATGATTGTAATTAACAATGTTTCAATCACGGTTTATGAAGATAGTCATGTTAAAAACTTAAAATAAAACATAAATGAAAGAAAACTAACTAAAAACTATCATTAACACACTAATTAACACATAATATAAACAAAAACAAGAAGGTTTATAGCATTAATCATTCCATATAAAGATTGTTTGCAAGTATTCACATATAATGGCTAGGGTTTCGGTTATTTAGAGACCTAAAAATATGGAATAAATATCATTACACCATAAAATTAGTTAATACTAACCTCTTGGTTATTAATCCTTGAAAGAAAATGGAAGAACATTTGGGAATACATGAAAAGATGGAAGAAAAATGAAAAGGGTGGTGAAAACTAAAGTGGATAAAGGATATAGCAGGCATGCTTTTGATTTTAGAGAGCCATAGCTGAATATGGATGACACAAAAGAGTTAAAAAAGTCAGATGGTGTCATCTTCTTTTCGAGCACGGGGGCGTGCCTTCCCTATAGTCCCCGGTTTTCAGTTTTGTTGTTCCGTTTTTCTGCGTTGTGCATTGAGTAGTATTCTCGGTTATGTGTTATCACTTTCAAATCAACAAAAATGGTACAATAATAGTACTAAAGTTAATTAATACAAGCCAAATGACAATTACATATTATAATCACCTACTATTACACAATACGTAAAAGCCGAGTGTCTAAGACTGTAAAATTAGACTCTTAGTCGCGCGTTAGCATACATAACTCATCACAAAACACGTCTAGAATAAACCTCCACACATTTCATGTAGAAGTTTCAGGATGGGATAATGTGAATTGCGGTTGCTTAATTCCGCAAGATGACAGTTGACGGAAGCGAGTTCTTCATCCCTTTCTCGATGAGTTTGACTAGGCCTTGGTTTGCCACTAAGTTCATTTCGGTCAAGTGATTGATTAGCTCGTGTAACATAAAGAAATGTATGTGCATCGTCGGTTCCCGCGTTTCGAAATGCGGTTTCTTCGTAGGGTTCTAACTCTAGCTTTCGTGACTGGATTCTTTCATTTTTTGGATATTTTTGAGCAGGTTTGGTGTGATAAAAGGCTGGAACAATCATGGTATTTCTATATATGTCAGGACTTATGAACACAGGGGCATGCTTGGCCAGGAACGACCCCATGCTTGTCGGTATTCGACATAAATTCGACCTGCAACGTTACACAATCATTAGCGGAGATCATGGAAAAATTTTTAGAGGCATGGGGGTGTGCTTCATGTGGCATGGGGGTGTGCTTCATGTTTGGCTTTGGAGTCCTATAATAAGTTAGGTTTTTAAAAGAAAAGCCTATATTCTAGTGCTGGGATTCAATTTCAGGTCCTCGGCACGACCCTTCCCCACAATTAGTCTTCGTTGGGGCAGAGGGATAATTCCTCTAAGAAGATCTTGGTTGGTCCATCGGTATACAGTTTAAAACGATGACCATTTACCTTGAAACTTAAATCGGCCTGGTTTTTGAATTTAGATGGCACCGTTTGGAAAACTTCTTTAGTTATATAAGGTCCAAATCATCATGATTTTAACTTTACAGGAAACAAATGCAAATGAGAATTACACAGTAACACACGTTCTCCCACGTGTAATCGTTTAGTGTTTTTTAGTCAGGAATCGTCGAGTTTCCTTATATTTTCTTTGTAATCCCTGGAATTGTCAGATGCTTGTTCTCTTAGTTCCTCGTTTGTTGATTTAAAAGAATTGATTTTTACCCAAAGTATTTTGATCAAGGTTTGCAGCTTTGAGTGCCTAATAGGCTCTGTATTTGAGTTCCACAGGTAGATGACACGACTTTCCAAAAACTAGTTTGAATGGTGTAGCGCCAATGGGAGTCTTATAGGCTGTTTGAAAAGCCCATAACGTATCATCTAACTTAGTAGACCAATCCTTATGGTTTTGACCTATGGTTTTCTCGAGGATTTGTCTGATGCCTCAATTAGTGACCTCAACTTGCCCATTCGATTGTGGATGATAGGCCGTTTGAAGACGATGATGAGCGTCGTAATGAGCCATTGCTCTTTCGAGTTGGTTGTTATAGAAATGCATTCCGCGATCACTAATTAAAGCTTTGGGAGCCCCAAAACAATAGAATAGTTTCTTAGGAAGTTTAACAATGTTTCTTGAATTGTTGGTTGGTAAGGCTTGAGCTTCAGTCCATTTTGAAACATAATCAACTACTACCAAGATGTAACGATTGCCGAAAGAAAACAGGATCAGCCCCATGAAATCAATACCCCATATATCAAATACCTTGCATTCATAAATGGGTTTTTTAGGCATCTCATCCCATGTTGAGATATTGGTTTCTATTTGACAGACATCAAAGGTGCGTACCATGTTGTGAACATCCTTGAAGATCGTGGGCCAGTAGAATCCGAAGTCAAAGACTTTTTTGGCCGTTAGGTTGCTCCATGCTGTTCTCCTGTGGGTCCATCATTACAGTGCCTTAGATTCTGTTGTGCTTCAATTCCATATACGCATCTTTGGATAAGTTGGTTTGTATCGACTATGAATAGATACTGATCTTCCTAATAGTAATGCTTTATATCAGCAAAGAATTTCTTCTTTTGCTGATAGGTCATTCATTTGAGAAGTAATTCGCGAAATTGACAAACCAAGGATTTTCGTCAATTGAGGATTGGTTGTGCATAAGGAATTCGTGAGGAAAGTTGTCGTTTAAATGGAATTCCTAAGATTATGAAGTGTTTGGATTTTCAAGAAGCGAGAGATGATCGGCTGCAAGATTTTCCACTCCTTTCTTTTCACAAATTCAATATAGAATTCTTAGAGGAGAAGTATCAAACATTTGCAGTCTCAACTTTGCATCTTGTTTATTGAACATATAACGAAGGGTTGAACGATCGGTGTAAACAATTGTTTTTGAAAGGACTACAGATACGAGTAGAATTTGTCATACACGAACACTATCACGATAAGTTCTTTTTTGGTTGTAGTGTAGTTTTCTTGCGGGTCGTTTAGGGTTTTGCTCACATAGTAAATTGGGTGGAATTGCTTGTTTTTCATTAGGCCTAACACGGCTCCTATCATGAAATCACTTGTGTCGCACATGAGTTCAAACGGTAATGTCCAATCAAGGGAAAACATGAACAGAGTTGTTACTAGTCACTCCTTCAACATATTAAATGCATTAATGCGTTCATTTAAAATACGAATTGCGACTCTTTGTCAAGGAGTTGAGTCATTGGTCGTGCGATTTTTGAGAAATCACTAATGAAACATTGATAGAATACTGCATGACCTAGGAAGCTTCTAATTGCTTTCACGTTTGTTGGATGTGGAAGCTTGGAAATAGTGTCGACTTTGGCTTGATCAACCATGAGTCCTACTGGATAGATTTTGTGTCCTAATAGTATTCCTTCCGTAACCATGAAATGACACTTTTCCAAATTTAAGACAAGGTTAGAATCTTTACATCTAACCAACATCTTTTTCGGATTTTCCAAGCATTCTTCGAATGAGTTTCCAATGATGAAAAAGTCATCCATGTAAACATCCATGGAAGGTTCGATCATGTCATGAAAGATTACTACCATGCATCTTTGAAATGTAACAGGGATATTACATAATCCAAAAGGCATTCGTCGATAAGCAAATATGCCATATGGACATGTGAATATTTTTTTTCTCTTAATCTTCAAGAGCAATTGGAATTTGGAAATAACTTGAGAAACCATGAAGAAAACAATAGAACACTTTGCATGACAAACTTTCAAGAATTTGATCAATGAATGGTAGAGGAAAGTGATCTTTCCTTGTGGCATCATTGAGCTTGCGAAGTCGATGCAAACTCTACATCCTGTAATCATTTGAGTTTGAATGAGCTCATTTTGCTCATTAGTTACAAAGTCATTCCACCTTTCTTTGGAACAACTTGGATGGAACCTACCCAAGGAGAATCAGAATTAGGGTAAATCAAACTGGCATTTAGCAATTTGATTACTTCTTTCTTCACCAGCCTATTGCATGCTTGAATTTAATTGTTTTTGAGGCTGAATGAAGGATTTGAAGTTTTCCTCCATCAAAATTTTGTGATTGCAAAAGTTGGATTGATTCCCTTGATGTCCATGATTTTCCAAGAAATTTCTCATTTATGTACCTTAAGCACATTGTGCAACTTATTCTTCTCATCATTCGATTAGGTGGATGAGATAATTGCAAGAAGTTGAGATGCGTTTTCATGAATGGTGTATTCAAGATGTGACGGGAGTTCTTTGAGTTCTAAAACTAAAGGATCTTCAATAGATGGTTTAGCTTTAGGTTCTTGTTCTTGTTCAATTATCTTGAATGCTTATTGATGAGATAATATTTCATCAACTTCTAGTCCTGGAATGGTTTGAACTTCACAAAGGGGTTCGGTTGTTCGCACTTCTATTAATTGAGTCTTGCAAGCTTCGTTTTAAAGGGTTTCCCTAAAATGATAGCTTATGATTGAATCCCATACATCAATGTAATAGAGTGAGTCATCATGATGTTGAGGATGTTTTATAGATTGTCCTATGTCGAATGTTACTTCCTCCACATCCACACGAAGTGTAACTCTGCCGATGCAAACATTAATAAGAGCTCGAGTGGTTGCTAAAAATGGTCAACCTAGGATAAGAGGAACATTATTGTCCTCATCCATGTCAAGGATTACAATATCAATAGGAAATATGAATTTGTTGATTTTAAGTAATAGGTTTTCAATGATGCCCCTCAGATTGGATAGAATGATCAACTAACTGGATGCTCATATAGGTTGGTCTAGGTTCACCTAAGTTTAACTTTTTGAAAACCGTACAAGGCATGAGGTTAATGCTAGCACCTAATTTAGCTAAGGTGTTACTAACAGATAGATTTCCTATTAGGCAGGTTATGGTAAAGCTTCTTGTATTAGTCATATTTTGAGGTAGTTTGTTTTGAAGAACTGTAGAGCATTTCTCATTCAAAACTATGTTTGATAACTCCACCGGTATCTTTCTGTTGGACATTACCCCCTTTCAAAACATAGCGTAATTTTGCATTTGAGATAAGGCTTCCACCAATGGCAAGTTAATGTGGAGTTTCGTAAACAACCCCAGGAATTTGCCATATTATGCCTCAATTTGTTGTTGTCTTAAATGACTAAGAAATGGAGGTGGTGGAATATAGGATGGTGGTGGTACGTATTTCTTGGTTGGTGCTTAAATAGCAACATGTTGCTTTTTCTTTTCACTTTCATTACTTGGTGCTTTGTTTTCAACTTCTTCCAAGATTGGTTGTAATGCACGTGCATCACCTTGAGTGGTTTTGCCACTTATTGTGATGATGGTTTTCACTTGTGCATTAGGGATTTTCAAATTGTTGTTAGGCAAAGCACCTTGAGGTCTTTCAAATAGTTATTGTGCTATCTGACCAACTTGGTGTTCAATGTTTTGCAATGATGCTTTGTTGCTTGTCATGTCCACGTCATTTCTTTGGAACCTTTCCTCATTTCTTCAATCTAATTTTTGGATATATTCATATGTCGCTTGTGTGGTTAACACCAATTGTTGGAATAGATCTTCTATGGAGGATGCCCCACGGTCTTGGTTACTGCTGCTTGGACCTGGTATGGTGGTTTATGTTGTTGGCAGGGTGACCTTCTGTTGAATCCAGACGATCGTTGGTTATTGCCAGATTCTCCGTAATTCGAGTAGCTTCTAAAATTTTAGTTGTTAAATGAATTGCTTAGACTTCCTACTTAATCAACATCTTCAACCATCATCAAGTGTAAGGTAATATCAGAAGATTATAAAGCTGATGCAACCAAAGAAGCTAAAACAACCAAGGGTCTTCATGCATGCATGCGCTGGACGTACAAGGTAGAAGTTGCTTCAGAGGTTTTACACTCTCCACAGAAAATACTCTATGTGTAAAATCTTCTGAAGCCAAAGTCCAAATCTTCCGAAGCCAAAGATGAAGTCTTTCGAAGCCAATTTGCTGTGAAGACTGATTTCTTCCGAACACAGAGAAGAGATGCTTTATCTGATCTACTTTACATAAAGCGAAGATACTTTTCGCTGCAACTCTGAAGACTCACCAACTTATATAAGTTGGTGAAAAGTCCATGCTTTTGTAAACTATAGATTAAGGTCTTTGTCTATAACTTCCTTCTATTGTACATGTAAACCTTTTTATATTAGAAAAGGATGTGAGCTATGGTATGTCATAATCACTAGTCAAAAGGCAATCTGCCTTTCGACTCTACATTGATCTTGTTGTCTAGATTAGTGCTTCCAACTGTCTTTCTAAGTATTAACGGTTGTAGGATGTAGTATAAAATGTCTCAGGTCCTTGTAATTCTTTCATACTTTGTAACACTTGTACTAGAACTTGACAGCAATATACAGCATCCTTGAAAACCATACTTCTTTGTTCTTGTTCTAAGTTCTGTCTCACTACTTACTTGTGTTCTTAGTATCATCTCACTCACACCTGGTTCCCCATTTGAACTGTTAAGTGTTTTAAATCTCTCCTTATTATGAGACTGATTGTATTGACCACCCTTCACATGGTCTTGCAATTGGTATCAGAGCATATTAGGCTCTTGATTGTAAGATCTCACCATCTTTAATCCTTTCAATCTCACAAAATACTTAACATATGAAATGGCAGCTATCACCAAGGCTGACATGGAAACTAGTACTATGACTAAGTCTCCACTGATCACTCCTAAAGACTTTGACACTTGGTGCCAACAAATGGAAGGCTTCATCAAGTCTCAGGACTCCAAGATGTGGGGATCAGTAGTCTTTCGACCTCATGTACCATCCAGCCCTTCAGCTACTGCTGCTGGTGGTATGATACCAATGGAAGTGGCTGAATATTTTGATGAAGACTTGAAGAAGATTGATATTGATCAAAAGGGTGACCTACAAACTGCTCTTCCAAACTCTATCTACAGATGCTTCAAGAAGTGCAAGACTGCCAAGCAACTGTGTGATGCACTGAAGCTGATGTATGAGGGGTCTAATGAAGCTAAAGAGAACAAGAAGGACCTCTCAAAGTAGTAATTTGAGAATTTCACCTTCAAAACAGGTGAAACCATGACTCAATAGTACTTTAGGTATATTGAGATTGTGGATACTCTAGTTGATATTGGAGTAACTCTTGAGAACAGGGATATTGTGAGGAAGTTCATGTCCTTTCTTCCTAGACAATGAACACACTATTATGCGGTCATTAAGAGGACTGAAAACCTCAAGACCCTTACTACCACTGAGTTGTATGGTATATTCAGTGGCTACCAGATGGAGATGAATACGCAAAATTCATCTGGTAACTCCAGCATCCAACATAGTTCAGCCTGTCATGTTGTTGAAAGGGACTGTAGAGAACCACAACACCATCTCATCTGCTACCCTGAAAACTCACAGAAGGGACCTTTCATCACCTTCCCAGAGATACCAAGGGAGAGCTACATCCCTAGAAGCCTATTCTAGGAGACAAGCTCTTCACAAGCTTTTGTGTCTTCTGATGAAAGCACATGCAACTTTCTCTTCACTCTTGAAGACCTGGACTGTATCCATCCAGATAATCTGGAGTATATGGAAATAGTCCAGAAGATGGCTATTCTCACTCATAGGGCCAAGAAGTTCTACAAGAGGACTGGGAGGAAGTTTCCTAGCAATATGTCCAGTGGAATGTTTGGGCTGGACAAAGGCAAGGTGAAGTGTTACAACTATAACCAAATGGGACACTTTGCCAGAGAGTGCAAGGCACCAAAGTCAAATGATGGCCAAGCACAAGCCAGGCCAAACTACACCCAGGCAGCAAGTTGCAGTTGCTGTGGAAGAAGGAGGCTTTGACTAGAGCTTTCAGGTGGAGGATGCAGCTCCAAACCAAGCACTTATGGCAGATTATGATGAAGCCAAGGTATTGGAACATCTCTGTACACCTGAATGTATTACTAAAGTCAATAAATATAGGTCCTATAACTTAGAGATGAGATCTGATCTTGAGTCCTTAAATATCTTAAAAGCTGATTTCAAAATAGCTGAAAATGATTACAAACTGAAAATAGAAGATCTAAAAAAAACCATTTCAACTCTAAAGCATGAACACACCAACTACAGGACTCAGATCAAAGATCTGATCACTAAGTTAACTGAATGCCAGGTTAAGCTTGTAATCAACAAAGCTCGGGAAAAAATCTTGTTCTCGAAGAAGAGACCTTCAAGAACATGATATCCTCATCTCTACATGGACAAGTGCATTATCAAAATAAGCAGGGACTAGGGTCTACTGAGATAGCTCCTCCACACACTCTTTTATCTGTAAGATCTCCAAGGTGTGAAACTTGTGAAGTTGAGCTTCCCCTCATATACACTATTGCTAAAGAGGATAAGGAGGAGATAGTGAAGGATGTGTCTGAGAAGAGTGAAGAAGACAATCCTAAGAAGGGACACTATTCTCTGAAGAGAGAGATGAAGAAGCTGGGATGACCAAGTCTCAAAGGAAAAACTTGATCAGGAGCGCTAAGATAAAGGCAAAGAAGGCTCAAGAAGTCAAGGCCACTTTCAACTCTAAGCAGAAACAAGTCTTTATCTCTTCAGGGTTTGAAGTGGTGAAGGCTGAAGACTCAACTATGAACTCTAGTACCAGGAGTTCTAGTTCAGTTCCAAATCATCTCAGCAAAGAGAAGAAGGCTGATTAGTTGTGTACCACTGTTACACAGCCAGAACCATCCAGCTCCAAGAGCAAGCCTCTCCCTAAAAAGCTTGCTGCATCATTTATGAAAATGAAGATGGAGATGGAAAGAGATCAAGTTCAGTCTTCCTCTTAAAAGAAGACTTTCAGAAGGAAGCAAATGGACTGCATAATGTGTGGTAGTACTTCTCATCTGGCTAAGGATTGCATCTACAATCCTAAAAGTACTATCCACATGATCAAAGAGAAAAATTCTGAGAAGAAGAAGGAAAAGCTAGCTTCGGAAGGAAAATTTGTTTCCTTCTGAAGCTCCAAGGTGAAGAAGAAGACAAGTGATAACTTGCCTTCAGAAGAAAATTTGGTCTCGGAAGAAAGGAATGCTTCCGAAGTACTGAAGCCTGCTATAGTGAAAGCAAGATCTTCTGAAGGTCCAGTCTCCAAAACTTCAGAAGTTGTTAAAACATCCAAGGTGGTAAGGAAAAAGTTGCAAAGTCAAGAGCCATCATCCACAAAAGCCAAAAGAAGTCTGATGACAGACAAACGATGATGAGCTTCTTGAAGCTGTATGGATTCTCCAAAATGAGGCTTGGTCCTATGTCTCTATCCATTATGGATGAGCATATAAGAGTGATCAAGCATAAGATTAAAAAGGGAGAGCTTGTTGACTTGCATTCTCCACCAAGTCCAGCTCAACCTGAAGTTGAGGTAAAGGTTGAACCCCTTGAGACAACACAACCTGAACCTAGAGTTGCATCTCAGCCAACTTTGTCTTCTAATCCACAGCAGGGTCCTCTTCTCTCTCCTTCTAAACTTGTGAGAGGAAAGAACCCAACTGAGAGAGACACAACAGAACAATCTGGTGCTGAAGACCCGTCCTCTCAGTTAAAAACTTCAAAGAGGAGGAAAAGGATGGCCAGGAAAAGTGTTTCAAAGAAGAAGAAGAAGACCAAGGCATCCACCTCTACACCTCAGGATGAGTCAAAGCATCCTGAGGTAATGCATGAAGAGGCTTCTCAACCAAATCCTATTCAAGTAAAGCCTCTTGCAAATGGAAGACCCATCTTGTCCTTGACTTTTGCTACTAATCAAAACAGATGGTATGTCATCAGAGATCAAGGAGGTCAAGATGTCTACTTCCGGCAAGACATGCTTGATCTTCCTTTACATCATCTCTATGACATGGAAGATACTATGAGAGTCTGAGGGATCCTGACCAGATAATGAAGAGAGGCATGGTCTTGATCCTAAGAGGACTGTCAACATTTGAAGAACTTCTCTGTTTTGGTAGCATCAGCCTAGGGGGAGTTTGTAAGGCAATATTAGAAGATTATAAGGCAAATGCAACCAAAGAAGCCAAAGCAACCAAGGGTCTTCATACATGCATGCACTGGACATACAAGGTAGAAGTTGCTTCGGAAGTTTTACACTCTCCACAGAAAATTAAGTGTAAAATCTTTTGAAGCCGAAGTCCAAATCTTCCGAAGACAAAGATGAAGTCTTCCAAAGCTTTAGAGACAAAGTCTTCCGAAGCCAATTTGCTATGAAGACTAATTTCTTCTGAAGATAGAGAAGACATGCTTTCTCTGATCTACTTTACATAAAGCTGAGACACTTTCTGCTGCAACTCTGAAGACTCACCAACTTATATAAATTGGTAAAAAGCCCATGCTTTTGTAAATAGTAGATTAAGGTCTTTGTCTGTAACTTCCTACTATTGTACCTATAAACCTTTTTATATTAGAAAAGGATGTGAGCTATGGCATGTCACTACCTGCATCTTGTTTTTTGGATATTTGTTGGTCTTGTGAGAATCTTTGCATGTGTTGCGTCATGTTGGAGTTTTCTTTAGGTGTAAAGCTATTCAGGGCTTATTAAGGTGACCATCATATCATACGGCCATTCTGGCGTATCATACTCCAGGTGTAAAGTTATTCAGAGCTCGTTCACTAGATTTTTTCTATGATATGATGACTGATACGGTGGTCAGCGTATGATGCGGTGGTGGTTATGGTGGTCAGAGTATGATATGGTAGTGGATACTGTGGTGCCTGATTGACTTGATTTGACTCCATCTTTCATGTAATTGCACGTCAGGTTCTTCCACTTGCTCCAATACTTCTTTAAAGCTCCCAAAATATGAACTATTGTCTTCTAGCACCTGCAAACAATATCACACTCAAAGTACACATGTTCAACACTACTATTCATATAAAATAAAGCAATTAAACATTATAAGTATCAAATAAACACCCCACGATCACATCCCCACATTTATTCTTTGATTGACCTCAAGCAAAGCCTTTTCGTAACACTTCAATAATAATATATCAAAACATGAAAGACAATCCTGCACCATGTGACTTAAGATCCCAAAACATACCTAGTTTCAAGGTTTACATCATTTAAAATTGACAACCCAACAAGTATATGTGATTTCTTGCTTTAAACCTAGAATTACCTGATCAAGTAAACATGCTTGAAGTTTCTAACACACATGCATTCACACCTCTAACAATCAATCTCTCCTCTTGGCTTGTTTTCTAGACTAGTGATAATATACATGTATATCTAGAACACTTATAACCAATAATATTATTTCATAGGCTCGTATACAAATCATATCTCCATCAACAAACACAATACAATGCATAAATCAAGAGAGCTTTTATGGTGTAAGGTTTATACTTAAAGGCCGATACAACCAAAACAACCAAAGAGCTCTCATCATGCATGCATGATGTACGTAGTAAAGTTACTTCGGAAGTTTTACACAACTCAAAGGAAATAAGCTAAGTGTAAAATCTTCCGAATCCAAATGACCGAAATCTTCTAAAGCCAAAGATGAAGTCTTCGAAAGCTTCAGAGACAAAGTCTTCCAAATCCAAATACTGATTCCTTCTAAAGACAGAGAAGACATGCTTTCTGTGATCACCTTTTGACAAAGCTAAAAAACTTTCTGCTGCTAATCTGAAGACTCATCAACTTATATGAGTTGGTGAAAAGGTCCATGCTTTTTGTGAACTATAGATTATGGTCATTGATCTGTAACTTTCTACTTTTATACGTTTTATCCTTATTCTAATAGATTAGGATGTGAGCAATGACATGTCATAGTCACAACATTTTGACTCTACATTGATCTTATTGTCTAGATTAGTGTTTTTTCAAAGTATTGCCGACTGTAGGATGTAGTATAAAATGTCTTAAGTACTTGTATCTTTAAGTATACTTTGTAACACTTGTAAAAGAACTTGAGTGCAATATACATCATTCTTGAAAACCAATATCAACTTGTTATTACCCTTGTTCTGTCTCATTTTTACTTGTGTTCTTAGTATCATCTATACAAACCCGATTCTTTATTTGATCTGTTAAGTGTTCTAACACTCTCCTCATTGTGAAACTGTTGTATTCACCCCCTTTAATGGTCCTGCAATTGGTATCAGAGTTGTTTAGGCTCTTAATTGTAAGATCTTACCATCTTAGATCCTTTAGTTTCACAAAACACTTAACAACTCAAATGGCAGCTCTTACCAAGGCTGATATGGAAACCGGTACTATGAAAAAATCTCCACTGTTCACTTCTGATGACTTTGATACTTGGTTCCAAAGAATGGAATGCTTCATCAAGTCTCAAGACAGCAGGATATGGGGATCTATTATCTTAGGACCTCATGTACCATGCACCACTTCAGCTGCTGCTAGTGGTGGCATGATACCAAAGGAAGTGGCTGACTACTCAGAAGAAAACTGGAAGAAGATTGATGTTAATCAGAAGGCCATGACTGTTCTCCAAACTGCTCTTCCTAACTCTATCTACAGAGGCTTCAAGAAGTGTAAGACTACTAAGCAACTATAGGATGCACTGAAGCATATGTATGAGGGGTCCAATGAAGCAAAAGAAAACAGGAAAGACCTCTTGAAGTAGTAATTTGAGAACTTCACCTACAAACAGGTGAAACCATGACTCAATAATACTTTAGGTATGTTGAGATTGTGGATACTCTAATGGATGTTGGAGTAAATATTGAGAATAGGGATATTATGAGGTAGTTCATGTCTGCTCTTCCTAGATAATGGACACACTATTGTGTTGTCATTAAAAGGACTGAAAACCTTAGAATCTTACTCTCACTGAGTTGTATGGTATCCTCAGTAGATACCAGATGGAGATGAACATGCAAAATCCATCAGGCAACTCTCCCAACAATTAGTAGAGTTCAGCCCTTCATGTGGTTGAAAGGGATTGCAGAGAACCACAACATCATCTACTCTGCTACCCTAAAAACTCACAAAAAGGTCCTTTCATCACCTTCCTGGAGACACCAAGGGAGAGCTACATCCAAGGAAGCCCATTCCAAGAGACAAGCTCTTCACGAGCCTTTGTGCCTGCTAATGAAAGCAGTGGCAACTTTCTTTACAATCTTGAAGACCTAGACTGTATCCATCCAGATGATTTGGAGTACATGGAGATAGTCTAGCAAATGGCTCTTCTCACTCACAGGGCTAAAAAGTTCTACAAGAGAACTGGGAGGAAGTTTCTCAGCAATGCATCTAGTGAATGTTTGGGCTAGATAAAAGCAAAGTGAAGTGTTACAATTGTAACCAAATGGGACACTTTCCTAGGGAGTGTAAGGCACCAAGGACAAATGGTGGCCAAGCACAAACCAGGCCAAACTACACTGCTGGAGCTCCAAAGACTGAGAAGCCCAAGCAGCAAGCTATAGTTGCTATTGAAGAAGGAGGCTTTGATAAGAGCTTTTAGGTTGAAGATGTCTCCCTAAACCAACCAAGCACTAATGGAAGATCATGAAGAAGCCAGGGTATTGGATCATCTTTGCACCCCTGAATGTATTACTAAAGTAAATAGATACAGGTCCTATAACTTGGAAATTAGATCTGATCTTGAGTCCTTGAATATTTTAAAAGTTGATTTTAAAAGAGCTGAAAATGATTATAAAATTAAGATAGAAGATCTAAAGAAAACCATTTCAACTCTAAAACATGAGCACTCAAATTACAGGACTCAAATTAAGGATCTCATTACCAAGTTAACTGAATGCCAAGCTAAGCTTATGATCAGCAAAGCCCGGGCAGAAAAATGTGTTCTTGAAGAAGAGACCTTCTAGAACATTATATCCTCATCTTTGCATGCAAAGATTTGTTATCAAAATAAGCAAGGACTGGGATCTTTTGAGATATCTCCTCCTGACACTCTACTATCTGTAAGATCCAAGGTATAAAACTTGTCAAGATAAGCTTCCCCTCATAGACCTCATTCCAGAAGAGGATGAAAATGAAAAGGATGTAGTAAGGAATGGATATGAGATGAGTAAAGAAGATCATCCTAAGAAGGGTCATTATTCTCCTAAGGAGAGGAAAGAACCAGGGTTGAGCAAGTCCAAGAGAAAGAACTTGATTAGAAATGCAAAGAGAAAGGCAAAGAAGGTCAAGAGATCAAGGCCTCCTTCAACTCCAAGTAGAAACATGTCTTTATCTTTGCAGGATTTGAAGTGGTAATGACTGAGGACAAAACTATGAACTCTAGCACCAGGAGTTCTAATTCATGTCCACCTCATCCCTGTGAAGAAAAGAAGGCTGACCAAATGTGCACCACTACTGCACAGCGTGAACCATCCATTTCTAAAAGCAAGCATCACCCTAAGAAGCCTGTTATATCATCTGTGAAGATGAAGATGGGAGTGGAAAGTGATCAAGCTCAGCTTTTACACAAAAGAAGACTCTCAAAAGGAAGCCAACTATATGTGTCATATGTGTTAGTACTTCTCATCTTACTAAGGATTGCATCTACAATCCAAAAAGTACAATGCACTTGACTAAAAATAAGACTTCTGAGAAGAAGAAGAAGAAGAAAACAGCTTCGGAAGGAAAATATTTTCCTTGAAGCTCCAAAGTGAAGTTGAAGACAAGTTAAAACTTGCCTTCGGGAGAAATTTTAGTCTTGGAAGAAAGGAATGCTTCTGAAGCACTGATGTCTACTGCAATGAATATAAGATCTCCAAAACTTGTCTTCAAAACTTCCAAAGTTATCTAAACTTCCAAAGTGTTGAAGGTCAAGTCTTATCTTCCAAAGATGGTGTGGAAGATAAAGGAAGACCATATGACTGCAAGTTCTTCATCAACAACAGTTGGTGATGTTTAAAGCTTGAATATAGGATCAATTACTGTTGCTTGTCTTTAGTTCTCTTTGATAAGGCCAAGACCAATAAGGCTTGGGTTTCCAAATGTAACTAACCATCTCTTTTTGTGCAGGAACAGCTCAAGACCAAAGAAAATGTATGGGCCATTGATAGTGGTTGTTCCAGGCACATGATAGGCAATGGCTTTTTGCTTCAAAACTTTGAAAGATTTGATGGAGGGCCAGTTTCTTTTGGAGGAGATTCTGGTGGTTACATTACTGGAAGGGGCAGGGTCACAAATGGTAAGCTCAGTATTGAAAAGATAAACTTTGTCAAGGAGCTAGGGTATAATCTTCTGAGGGTATCCTAATTTTGTGATCAAAGACACAACATGCTCTTTACTAAGCGTGAGTGCATTGTTCTCAAGCCTAAGGTGGTCATTCCTCAAGAGCATATCCTGCTTAGAGTGCCAAGGAAAGGGAACATGTACAAGATGGACTTGCAGGAAAAATCTCCCTCAGGAGAGGTTTCTTGCTTTCTATCTAAAGAAAATAATGATGAGTCTTTCCTTTGGCATAAAAGACTGTGCCATGTAAACTTTAAGAACATGAATAAATTAATTAAGAATGATTTGGTAACTGGAATGCCAAAGAAAGAGTTTACAAGTGATGACCATTGTGTTGCATGCCTGAAAGGGAAGCAACACATAGTGTCACACAAGCCAAAGGAAATGAACTCCATTATTACACCCCTACACTTATTACATATGGATCTCTTTGGTCCCACCAGTTTAATGAGTTTAGGAAGGACCCCTTATTGCTTGCTAATCACAGATGACTTTACAAGATATACTTGGGTCTTCTTCCTTAGAACTAAGGATGAGACTCCTGAGATATTGAAGAGCTTCATTCTGAAAATTGAGAATCAATATGATCACAGGGTCAAGACCCTAAGATGTGATCAAGGAATTAATTTAAAAACTAAATCCTTTATGCATTTTGTGATGAAAAAGGTATTACAAGACAATATAGTGCTCCCATGACTCTTCACCAAAACAGTGTTGTTGAGAGGAGAAACAGGACACTTATTGAAGCTGCAAGAACCATGTTGTCTGACTCTAAAACTACACATCACCTTCTGGGCAGAGGCAGTCGACACTGCTTGCTATGTGCAGAACAGATTTTTAGTGGTTAAGACTCATGGTAAGACTCCTTATGAACTGTGGCATAAAAGGAGACCTTTCATTAATTTCCTCAAATCATTTGGATAACCTTACACCATCTTGAATACTAAAAGATCAAGTAGCCAAGTTTGCACTTTATTAGATACTCTTCCCAAGCCAAGGCTTATAAAGTATACAATCTTAGAACTAGAGTAGTTGAGAAGTCAGCCAATGTGACCTTCAATGAGCACACACCCAGTGTGAAAAGTTCTGGTCCTGAATGGCTATTTGATTTTGATTTAGTTACCAGTTGTTTTAACAAATCTTGTGTGAATGTTTCAGGATCCACAAGAATTTTATCAAAAGAAGATTTTGATCTAAGATTTGAGTCAAGAAGACCAACTGATCAAACTACTTCAGCTCCAATGGTAACTAGCCCTGCAGTTAGAAATCATGTCAGCACTACTATGACATATTCTTTAGCTGATACATCTGAGGTGCCTATAAATTACAGCATAGAGGCATAAAACTCAGATGAAGGAATTTCCAATGTAGGAGGAGATGGAGGTGATGTGAGTGATCATGAATTTCTTGATGCTAATAAGCACTCCATAGAAGACAACATCAATGATGTAACATACTTATTGGATCAAGTCTAAGTGTGTTGATATGGTGGATGGTACTCAAGCAGCAGACCTAAATTTCACCAATTTAGATCTGTCCAAACAACTTGCTATGATTCCTCAACTAAGAATCCACAAGTCTCATCCTACCATAAACATCATTGGAGATATTGAGACTGGGGTGAGAACAAGAGGACAAACCCATGATAAAAATGTTTGTCTTCACTCTTGTTTCTTGTCCCAGATAGATCCTAAAAAGATTAAAGAGGCTTTGAAAGATAGAAGTTGGGTTGACGCAATGCAGGAGGAGCTGCTTTAATTCAAAAGACAGAAGGTTTGGAATCTATGTCCTCTTTCTCAAGGGAAGACTACCATAGGTACCAAGTGGGTATTTAGAAACAAGAAGGATGATAGAGGACTTGTCATCAAGAACAATGCAATACTGGTTGTTCACGGATACACACAAGAAGAAGGGATTTACTACACAGATGTCTTTGCTCCTGTAGCAAGACTTGAAGCTGTTAGGATATTCTTGGCTTTTACTGCATCTAAGGATTTCAAGGTCAACCAACTTGATTTCAAGTATGCCTTTTTACATGGGGTTATTGATGAGGAGGTGTATATCAAACAACTACTTGGCTTTGCAGACCCAGATCATCCTGATTATGTTTGCAAGCTTGACAAATCTCTTTATAGGCTGCATCAGGCTCTAAGGAAGTGGTATGAGACACTATTACAGTATCTCTGTAAGCACGAATACAAGAGAGGTAATATTGATAGAACACTCTTCATCAAAGGAACAGGAAATGACTTGATGCTGGTTCAAGTTTATGTATATGACATTATCTTTGGGTCAACTAATCTAAAGCTTTGCAAAGAATTTGAGAAGCTGATGAGGAATAGATTTGAAATGAGTGCTATGGGAGAACTCATTTTCTTTTTAGGAATTCAAGTGAAGCAGGTTGATAATGGCATCTTCATAAATTAGTCAAAGTATGTGCAAAACATACTTACTAGGTTTCACATGACTGAGTGCAAGGTTGCTAAGACACTCATAACCAGAAACCACTCTTTAGGACCAGATCTTGAGGGGGAGTGTGTTGATGAACACTCTACAAGGCTATGATTAGGTCTCTAATGTACCTCACAGCCAATAGGCCTGATATCATGTTTGGTACTTGTATTTGTGCAAGATATCAAGCCAACCCCAGGATGTCACACCTGGTTGTTGTCAAGAAAATTCTCAGTTATCTCAAGGATGCTGCTAAATTGGGCCTTTGGTATCCAAATAATTTTGACTTCAATGTGTATGCCTATACAGATAATGACTATGGTGGCAGAAACATAACCGCAAAGTAAACATCTAGGGGATACCAATTTCTTGGTGGAAGGATAGTCTCCTGGCAATGCAAGAAATAATCCTGTGTATCTGCATCATCAACTGTTTAAGTTGAGTACATTGCTGCCGCAAGCTACTATGCTCAAGTACTTTGGATTCAAAATTAGATGCTAGACTATGGATTCAACTTCAAGAAAACTCCCATCCACATAAACAACAACAATGCTATCTCTATCACAGAGAAACCAGTTCAGCACTCAAAGACAAAGCACATCAATATCAGGTATCATTTAATTAGAGATAATTTTGAAAAAGGATTGATAAAACTAGTCAAGGTTAACATAAATGAACAATATGTTGATCTGTTCACAAAAGCCTTTGATGATCAGAGATTTAAGTATCTTTTATCATCTATTGGGATGATTAACCTTGAGTAGATTTTTCTTAAATTAAACTCAAGTTTATTTTTAATAATATTTGTGTCTTAAGTTGTCTATTTCATCACCATATAAGCCCAGATTACTTTGGAAGAAACATTTCAAAATGATATCCCTTAGAATTTTGAGAACTTTGGATATATTTTCCTTTGGAAGACGTCAAGTTGTCTTCGGAAGAAAATTACGTCTTCAAAGCAAATAACTGCAGGATCGGTGTTTGTCTCATAGCACATGATAGTCACACAAACTCACTTAATGTCACTTGGATTGATGAAGCAAAAAATATTAACTAAGTTCACAAGTAATATAACAGGTTAATGAAAACACAAGAACACAAGAATGGTTTTTCAAGATACTTTTATATATTACTTCTCAACTCAGTTTTACAAGACTCTTACAAGCATAGTTACTAAGTTACATTGAGAAATTATATATACTACTATCTACAGCCGATTATACTTGGAAAACCAACTGGAAATTTATAACTAGACAAATACTACATTGCCAGAAGTAAAGCATCTAAAGATAAATTAATAATATCCTATACTAAGTAGTCATGACAGGTCCATGACTTACCTATTATTACCAACTAAACATGGCAACTGTACTAATCGGATAATGGGTGAATAGTGGATTAAAGTATGGTCAACTAAATGGGCATAGGAAAGCTCATGCAGTATATCTGTAACAGCCCAGCGTAACAGCACCATGATATTGTCCGCTTTGGCCGGGACGAACAACCATCACCTCACGGTTTTGTTTTCACCTGAACCGGGACGTACCACCATCGCCCAGGCAAAACGCGTCACAGTGGGGAAGGTCTCAAGCCCCTTATAAAGAAGCCTTCGTTCACCTTCCCAACCAATGTGGGATGTTACAATCCACCCCCCTTAGGGAGCCCAGCGTCCTCACTGGCACACCGGCCCGGTCCTGGCTCTGATACCATCTGTAACAGCCCAGCGTAACCGCACCATGATATTGTCCGCTTTGGCCGGGACGAACCACCATTGCCACACGGTTTTGTTTTCACCTGGACAGGGACGTACCACCATCGCCTAGGCAAAACGCGTCATAGTGGGGAAGGTCTCAAGCCCCATATAAAAAAGCCTTCATTCACCTTCCTAACCAATATGAGATGTTATAATATCAGAGTTGCAGCGGGCTGTCAGACAGACCTTACTTATGTCCACTGGTTCATAGTTGATTCTTTCGAAGCTAAATTACTTCGGAAGAATAAATTATTCCGAGATCATTTTGGTTTCGGAAGAAACAACTTCTTCCGAACTTCTGGAAGTCTTCAGGACTTTATTCTTCGGAAGACTGTCTTTGGATCTTCTAAGTTGTATACTTCGGAAGGAGCACAACTTGGTCTCAAAAGTCTGAGTTCTTCCTTCGGAAGTTATTCATATTTTAAGCTTCGGAAGATATTTGACTTAGCTTTGGAAAAGCAGCTTTGTCATCGGAAGACCACTTCATTTTGCACTTCAAAATTCTTTTAAGTGTTGTTTTGTTTGCACCAGCCTCATATGATCCAACAAACACCCCCTAGGCTGATGCGACCAACACTTCACTTCTCCCTGCTCCTCAAGGTCTTCAACACCATGGAAAGCAGATATTTGTCTATCTCTTTGTTCTTCCATGATCCATACCATATATATTTGTACAATGGTTCCCCTTCATTCACTATTCTCCTTCATCTTCAATATTCAAACCCTAAATTCACCCACAAACTAACCCTGTTCTTACCTTCCCTTATCCTAAAGCTACTATAAATGGCCAACCTTGATCCACGAAACCAGCGCAATTTCTCCATGCAAATACATAGACAACATAATCAGGTTTCTCTATTAGTATCTAAGAAGGATCCTGGCTTCTCAGATGTTTGCCGTTTCTTAGCTCTATCCAACTACATCACCTCCCTCACCATAAATCCTCCACTATATGAAGATCAACTTTTGGAGTTTTGGAGGACCTGCCAAGAGATCATTATGAATGGGGAGAAGGCACTGTCTGCCACAGTGCAGGGTGGGACAATTTTCATCACTCTAGCCAACATCCTTACTCATCTAAGGCTTTAAACAAAAGGCTTATCCTAGTGCCTCTATCATGTTTGTGCACCATAATGGTTCAAGATCTTGACATGTATAAGATATAATAGTTCTAAAATAAGTACTCATTATGGTAAACTCTCAAGAAAAGAAAAGAGCAATTAGATATAACATGAATAATGCTCAAATAAGCTCAAGTTCTCACGAAAAGGGTTGAGTAGGCTAAGGATGTGAAGCATCCATATTATCCACCATCTAGCTTGTTACACCTAAGTAGACAATCATATTTCCTTTTATAAAAACTACTTGTAGAGAAAACTTTCTTGTGACTTTCAACTAACCATGCCAAAGAGTCTCAACATATGCACAAGCAATTGGTAAGTAACGATTTAAATTAAAAAATCATGTTTAATGCACAACTAAACTAACTTGACGCTAATTTCAAAAAGTTCACTTAATATTTCCCAATAACTTTCATTTTTTACTAATTGTTTTCTTTTTCACACCATTCCCCTCATCCCTACACTTGAGGTACATTGTTCTTAATGTATGTTTTGTAATTTTATAAAGAATTATAGGGATGAGGTTCCGGAATCACTTCAACCAACAATCCCAAAGAATGAGTTCTTATGACCTAAATGAAAATAATTACGGAAACTTCAAACAATTAAATAAATCAAATCATAATCACTATAAACCACCAATAAACAAAACAAATAAGATAAGGAGGAATACATGGACCTAATCACAGACGATTAGAAAGTGCTTCAACACTGTCATATGGTAGTTGTGGTAAAAGCTGCCCAAACACATCCTTAAATATGCATCTAAACACCCATGTGTTTCCCCATGCTTGAGTGTTTGCATCTGGTGATTGAAACCAAAAAACAAACCTAAAACATATAACTCACTTTCATAAGAATCACGGTTGCATTTAGCATATCCAAGAAGCCTTTTAAACCACTCGGTAGGCCCTAGCGGACAAGTGAAGTCTCTTGAGGGTTTCTAGGGAACACACTCAAAAGTTCCTCGGGTTGCCTCCCGACAAGCGCTAAGTTTTAGGTCTTCAGCTAGATCGTACCTGTAATCACTAAGGTTGTTGAATTCAACATTTTCCTACCACGTTACCAACAAAAGCTTGATGGGAGACATACCAATTCCCTATTTTCTTTTTCATTAACTTCATGTCTCTTGAATCAATGGTTGAAATTCTAAATCCACATTTACCCATCGAGTTTCCGATGTATGCAACATAGTTGACGTGTCGGGTCTGCACCTTCTTTCTTGTCATTGACACGTATGTAGAATCGTTGTGGGCTCTCTTTTGAATAAATTGTCCGATGACCTCTATACTCACCTTCCCCTTCTTCGAACACGAGCCATCATCCCTCACTTTGTCAATTTGTATAATAACTACTAAAGGAAGACCTGGACCACATGGCAATATCTTAGTCTCTTGTTCCTTAGGAGGTGTTATGTCATCCATTAGGTTTAAACCATCAACTTATGACATCCCGTATTTCCAGGTTAATATCCGTACGTTCATAAAATGTGCTAAATTAATTAAATGCATCATAAGACTTAATTTTCTGATAATTAAGGACATCTAGGGTCTAGCAAATCCTCTTTGTGCAAAAATATTTTAATTCGTAATTTTGAGAATTACCGGTTGGTGTTGCGATAAAAACGTTTAACGAGCGTTGGTGACAATTTGGTTAATTAAATCTAGTCAATATATTTTGATTTTTATAAGTTTATGCATATAAGTGAAAAATTTATTAGTCATAAGAAAATAATAATTATTATTGTTAGCCTTGATCGCGTAAAATTAAGACTTTTTAAATATTGCCTTGATGTAATATACAGTGTGTTGAACACTGTGTTAGAGTATTTAAAAATTATTATTTTGACAATTGATCATTATTATTAATGTTGTGAACCCTTGGAAAGCGTTAAATTAATATTTTAATTATATAGAAAATTTTCGCATAAAAACCCGAACATTTAAAGTTTTTACAAAAGAAAAATTAACGAGACCGACACCTACCTTATACCAGGAGGCATCCCACTTGGGGACCCACCAGCCAATTAATTAGATAAATCATATGAGTAGCTAAATTAAACTCACTTAATAATTTTTATATTAACTAACACCACACTCCACCATTACCACTCACCCATTTCACCTACACATCCTTTCTCTTTCTACTCTTACTCTCTCCTCTCCCTCCTCCACCTATGGCTGAACACCATGACCAACACCCCCATCCCTTTGATTTTTGATCATCCAAAGCTTGATTCTAGCTTCAAACAACTAATTTCAAGGATCACTTGTGAGTTTGGTGCAAGATTTTGGAAAAATCCAACTCAAAGAAGAAGAAATCATCAAGAAATCATTCATATTTCTTGAAGTTCATCATCCTAGGGTAAGAATGTTCTCTTTATAAACCTCTTGCAACATGAAAAAACAATGACTGTTGCAAGCTTTGTTTATGACAAAACTAGATTTTCTTGAAATCCAAGGTTCCAATAATGGTTTTAGTCAAGTAAAATGACTTGTTAAAAGAATTTATATGTGTGTGTATGAACCGTAAATGTGTGTGTGCGCGTGTCTTTGATGTTAATGAGTTTTGGAATTTCCTTTACATTTTTGTTTGATTTTGACATGCAAGATGATCAACTATGATCTTAGCTTAGTAACATCATAAGAAACTCATACAAAAAATAAAATCTATTAAAAAGAAGATGGAAATAGGTGATATATGTATGTATGTGTGGATAATTTTCTTGAGCTCATCTTGCTTTTAGATTTGAAAAATGATTGAAATTATCCATGATATATGGTGATCATGATCTGAAATCTTTTAGGTTCCAAATATATTTTGATTAAATGAAAAACTAAGAATTCAAGTTGTCTGGAAAATTTGGTTATTTGGGTAAATATGTATGCATGTATCGTAAATATGTATATATGTATGAATGGTGTTTTGATCTTGATGTGTTCTTAATTTATGAGCTTAGAGATGATTTAATATATGTGGTGATCATGATCTGGAAGTTTTGGGATTTTTTATGTAATTTTTGACTTAAAGAAAAAGCTAAAAACAAAGTTAGAAATAATGGTAATCAAGTGTTGATTGGACATGACCACTAGTAATGATTTGATAAGATTTAAATATCATCAAAACAAAAACCTTCTCAAATCTTGACTAATGGTTTCAAAACATGTTAATAATAAGTTAAAAATAAATAATCTTACTCGAAATAATAATTTTGATAATTGGCTTTAATCACATAAACGTTATACATTTAAAAACACGTTAAAACAGTGTTTTTTGGGTAAAAAATGAGTGTTTTTGCACAAGTACGGTTTTGTACAGGAAATAATATTGTATTTTAAGTTAAAAACTCATGTTTTTAAGTATGTAACAAATCTATAACATGCATGGACATCAGTGTTGATTTTATACGCGCGAAAAAGCAGAAAAAATACAATTTCGGGTTGAAAATTTGGGACTGTTTTGAAACTGATTTTTAACAAAAACTTTCATTATGTTTTTAGTATAAAAGATTTATTTTTAAACATGTATAGTGATCATGAGGTATACACGGGTTTATTATCACACCCACGCTTATAGCGAATACACGAGAATGTAACTAACGGGATCGTCATAACACATTAATAGTTGATAGAGATGTATTAAATGATGAAAACTAAAGTGTCATGATGTCACCAGACACAAATGGATACTTGTGTTGTAGTTAGTCAATTCCACGACAAGCATAGTCAAACAAGAATATCCAAATTGAATCCCACAACCTGAGTTCCAGTGAACGCCAACACATCCACAAATGATAACATAAAGTGTACCACAAATGTTTGAAATGCTAGAGCAAGTCTATTATGAGATCCTTAGGGTCATCTCTAAGGCATCAACTCAAGCTATCTTTGATGATTGATATTACCTGAAAAGATATGTTTAAAAGGTCAACACATGGTTGGTGAGTTCACAAGTTTAAATAATAATAAAAACTGATGTTGTGTATAAGTGTGTTGGACATAAGTGTATACAGTTATAAGCAAGTAATATCACACGTAAACATATTCCTCACAACTAAACCTACGACGTACACACAGATCTTGTCAGAATATATTCACCCTAGGGTCCGTTCGTGATCACTGTCAGTCCCAACTAGTATACCAACAAACAAGGGTGGGGTGTCAGCCCAATAGTACTATCAATACATGTCTGTCGGCTCCAACATTGGAGTTAATAGTTGTGAATAAAGAACAACATAGAAAACTAATGCGTGTACCCGATATAAACTTGCAAAACTGTAACACATTTTCCCAAATGAATAATTTATGTCACAACAAGGAAATGGGTTGAGCATACTTTTCCCCCTTGATGTTATAACTAATTGTAATAAAACACGGCTGCAAAACTCACCTTCAAATAGTATAGTCCACATCCCACAAAACGCAAAGCAAGTACTAAAAGTACAAATCACAAAAGGATTACTAAAGAACAAAATGACCATTATGGGTGCAATCCTTGTAGCTCAGTCCTTAATGTCCATCAAGGTTTTTATTTTATGAAAATATGATTTACTAATAGAACAAATCCAATGTTGGATTTAAACTTTAAATCTCGTTACATTTAGGGTTTTAGTTGTCACTTTATATTAATTTATTAACGCGCTTCAACGAACATCTATTAGTCCATATTCAATGAATTATAGACATTATTAACTTATTATTTTAAAAAGTCATTTAACCACTTTTAAGTTCAAATCTTGCCTTTATTTGATTATTTGGTTTCAAATCCTCAGTTTTAAGTTTATCAAAATATTTCAGCATGTAGATCTGATTGCGCACCAGTTTTGCATAAACGGTTTGGAGGTCGAAACGGTAACGAAACGTTGCGTAATAGGTATCGTTTAAAAGATAAGACATTAAATTAAACTATAGAAATGGAATCATCTCCAACGGATAAAATATTAGAAAGATATGACTCGACAAACACAAACCAACCTGCTGCCCAGATTCGTCAGTTTTGACCTTCAATTTTGTTTGCCACGTTTGGAGGACCAAACGATGTCCAAACGACACGAGACCACTTGGGTTAGCTAGAGGACTCACTAAACTTGATTTTAGATGAAAATTTTGATCCATTTGGACTTATTATGAACAAGTTTGACCCTTTTCATCCCAAACCTTTGTATTTGACCAGTATTGACCTGAGTACTTAAAGAACGTTTATTCCATGAACTAATTGACACAACCTTGAATTAAACACTTAGATTATCACAAATTTTCAGTCCCAAAACAGTTAGTCTAGATTTTAATCTTCCGGTTCACATTAGTAGTTAATTGGTACATAGTTTTGATTGCCAACGCGTCTATCAATTCAAGAAACAAGATTAATGATTTCAAAAATGATTTATAAGTCCAAGATGTCGATTATGAACAGGTCATCCAAGATTAAAACCCAATTTTGATAGATTCAAATAATATATATAAATATTAAGAATTAGGGTTATACCGTTTAGAAGTTCCAATACCCGAAACAACTTGATCTTCAAGAACACAAGGTTATTAGATGATGATTTAGAGGTTTGATGATGAAAATCATCAAGAACATGAACAATAGAGACTAAAATCATCAAAATAAATGATTTTCTTACCGGTAAAAGTGTAAATGATCAAGACTTGACTAAAATCCAATCTTGACTGAAGAAATAACACCAACATCGATGATGATGATGATAGATGAACAAGAAGATGGATGGCGGCGGCTAGGGTTTTCTCTAGAGAGAAAACTTGGAGAACAAGAGTAGTGAAAAGAAAATAATGAAGAAAAAATCAAGGGGAGCCCCCTTTTTGAGGGTTTGCGGCCAAGGGGGCCCTGAATGGGCCTCCTGGGCCCTTTGCTTGTCTCATCCAATTTTGTCTCGCCTTGATTCGTGCATCGTCCGATTTTCACATTTATAAATTCTACATGTTAATACGATGCCAACGAGCTTGTCTCATCCAAATTATAAATTTTATATTTTTAAATTAAATTAAGTGTGTTTAGTAGACTTTAGGCAAAGCTCATTGATGTTTGATTTTGTTTACGTTCTTAAAGTAAGATGTATATTTTACATTTTTAAGTCTTTAGTCTAATTTTAAGCACACAACAATCATGCTAAGTCCAAATCGGTAAACGTCCACTATCACCATGTCGAAGGCCCACTAGCACATATTAAGCCCATAATGCACAGTTCTAGAACTTAGCGTGTCTACACGCGTCTAATGTAGTAATCTCTGATCAAGTCATCATTAGTCAACTTTCAAGTCAAAGATCATATTTACACCAAGTAAAAGTCAAAGAGTCAAAGTCAAAAAGTCAAAGTCAAAGTCAACGGTCAAAGTCAATGGTCAATGCACCTATTTTGGCGACGGATGTCACATTTATGTACAGTTTTTGCGTGTAAAACCATACGATTTCGGGTTAAAAATCACCGTATACGGGTGAAATTTGGGTTAAACATAAAAGCACATATTTTACAATAAAACTTGTTGTAAAATAATTTAATAAATATTTTATTACTGAAAATAAATTTACTTGTTAAAAAGACTAATTATTGTTGATTAAATAGATAAAGTAATATTTTATAAAAAGGTAATAAAAATAAGAAATAGTTTTCTTAAAAAGAACAAGACTATGAATATATTTTTATTATTAATCGTAGATGAAATATGAATTATTATGTTTTTGATTAATGCATAATTTAGTAATTTTTACGGTCATATTTTCATATAATTTTATGTGGTTATTTTTGTGTATGTAATATGTGATTATCAATTAAGGGTTAGATGGTTTATTTAGAAAATAATATTTCTCATTTATAATGATTTAAACAAACCGAAAGTCACCAACGGATCGTTTAAAAATAAATTTCATGACAAGTCTGGTAAGTGGGTGAACAACTTACACGGTAGACTTATTATTTGAAAGTTAAAAGGTCCTTTGTGCTTAGGGCGTTAATTGGTCGTTTGTATTCCCGGGCTTGATTTTGCTAGATTATGTTTGTCGCGTTTTAAGATGAGTTTTCACAGCCCCTATTTTTAAATAATGTTTTATTTAACTATTTTGGGGAAAAACATGCTATAACATTTTTATGTATGATATGATTTAATTATGGAATAACTGCATGATCTTTACGATGGGCTTGAGTTGTTTTGTTATTTGTGCATGACGGCCCTCGGCCATAATCATTAACCCTGGGAGGACCACATGATGTATTGGTAGATCTATTGGGTTTGACAACCGTCCCTCGTAATCGGTCGTGCCGGTCGGTTTATATAGAGTGAATATATGTTGAAAGGAACTTGAGGGACATTGTGTCTTGGTTTGAATATGGGGCTCTTGGTTGCGATCATAGTTAGTGGACCTAGCTAGTCCTTGACGATCCAGGGGTTGAATCCGAGATAATCATATCTTTTTTATAAAAAGGAAACTTTAATGATCTTTTTATATAAACATGTGAACTCACCAGCTTTTCACTTGATAAACTTTTAGGTATGTTTTTTTTCGTAAATAGGCATGCATGGGAATGTAAAGGGTTTTAACGACAAACTTATCAAATTTGGGTACACTTTTGGGACCAAATTCCGTTGCCGATTAACATTTATTGTTATTGTTTTAAACCATGTCATGTTATTACTATTTTGGTTTTCAAGTTAAGACTTCTACTCGTAACAATGTAATAAAATTTTATATTAATATTTAATGATGGTATCCATGATTTGTTTGCTTGATAAGTGTTGAAACAATCCAACTTCTGTTATCTCCATCACACGCATGCCCTACAGGTGCGCCTTTCGGGGTGTGACACAACTCTTTACTCTGAAGGACCTATAACCTCTTCTTCCACATCATCATCATAAGAATCAACCACCACTCGTTCTACACATGGCTCTTCAACAAATGGAGGGAATTCATGTGTTATTAATCTCCACGCCCTCATCCTTGACTTTAAAAGATGGTGAGATTGCTCTTGTAATTTGTTTTCAACAATAACGCATTACATTTGATAGTTAAGTAGTCAAATCGTTGTTCATCTAAAAGCTGATGTTGTGATAACAACTTATCAATCTCGGGCAATATCAACTCCAATCGAGCAATAGTTTCCTCATCCTCAGATTGATAAGTATTTTGAAATTTCTTAACGTTTTGGTCAAAAATTACCTAAGTAATTTATGAACAAATTAGTAAATTAAGGTAGTTTGCTATTTCAGGATATTGACTAGAATATCTAATCAATATTGGAATATCGACCAGAATATCACATAAATGAACAAGTAAAAGCAAAGAAAAGCAAAGAAAATCAAAGAAAAATGATTTTTGGGAGGGGAAAAAGCGATCAGATTAATCTTGGGCATAAAAAACCCCTTGACAACTCATCATTGGCCAGTTTTATTAATACTTAAAAATAAAAGTACAACTTGAGAGCTAGATTTGATCGATGCTATGTGTGTGTAAGCTACTAGCAAAGAGTAAGTGAAAGCAAAGTATGAATCAAGTGCTTAAATCGATCAATCCATCCTTATTTTATAGCAAATCCTAGAAACCCATAATGCACACCGATATCCTCAGCCATATCCCGAAAATATCAGGATTCCTTGGTGAACCAATCTTCATGAACGTTGGAAGAGACTTTGAACGTGTGTAAACTGTTGTTAAACATCTTTTCAGACTTCTGAAGGTTGACTTGATCTCTTATACACGTTCCTGTTACAATTAAAAGTGTAAATCAAGAATTATTAGCATAACATAGGAATATTGTTCGAGATATCAAAACTGTCTACATATCCTGGCCATTGGAATACTAAATAGAATATAGCTCAAGATTCTCAACCACAACAATTGTCCCCAAAAATTAGGATATTCATAAAGAACTTTCTGAATATATCCTGTTTTTTTTATTCAAGATGATGCATAACAGCTGGAGCCTTATCCCTTAATCTTCTGCAACTTAGACCCAAAATTCAAATGAACTCAAGTACCCTACTACCGATTAGATGTTTATTGTGATATTTGAGGCTAGTTGCTAGCCAGTCTAATGTCTTAGACTGCCTATAACATGCTCAACCATATTTTCTATTTATTTCACCTTAAGGACTGAAGATCAATAGGTATCTTTTTCTTTTCTTCACCATTTTCGTCTACAAATCTTCTTCTATCATTATCCCAATGACAAAACATACCCGAGCCTCGTTCTCAGTCACAGATTATGCCGTCGAGGACTTCATTGATCAGCAATTGATCAAACATCCTCAAGACGAAGTCTACTCATTCTCGAACCTTGAAATTTCTCAGTAGCAATCCCTTAATCTTCTACAACTTAGACCCAAAATTAAATGAACTTGAGTACCCTACTGCCGATTAGATGTTTATCGTGACATCTTAGACCGCCTGTAACATGCTCAACCATATTTTCTATTTATTTCACCTCAAGGACCGAAGATCAACAGGTATTTTTCTCTCTTCTTCACCATTTTCTTTTACAAATCTTCTTCTTTCTTTATCCCAATGACAAAACATACCCAAGCCTCATTCTCAGCCACAGATTACATCATCAAGGACTTCATTGATCAGTAATTGATCAGTTTGACATATCCATTTCCACCGTTCATCACATAATTCTTTGAAACCGCTAGCTTGAGTTATGCTTAAGCAATGCCGGTTATGTGGAGGATTCTATCTGTTATCTGCAAGCTCATTGATGCTCATCGTTTATCCTTAGAAGTTAATGATCTCTCAACCATTTATAATCTTCAAACTCATGGAACATCCCAATTTGTTCTCCAACTTATCTGCAGCCGTTGCCCACTCATTCTGAAAACCAATGATCCTGCTTGTTAGTTTTCATAGAATATGTTTAAGGATATGTAAATAAGTTAAGAGTACATAACATGTTTGTAGGATTCACCAAGTCTACCCCCGAGATCATTTTGGATGACATTGATAGCTATATCAACATCAAGGAAGAACCTGATCAAGACATGCCCAAAAGCCCCCTACTGCTCTGAATCCTAAAGCTGCCCATTGTACCTCTGCAAAGAAGAGGAAAGCTTCTCACTCCTCACCCTTTGAAGGCTTGAATCATGATGAGATTCACTCCAGGATCCTTTTGCTGATCGGCCTAGTAAGAATGCTTCTTAGGATATTTGTATTTCCTCAAACATAGCTTGCTCAATATCCTAATAAGTATTTTGATGTAGGTTTGTCAAGAGATGATTATGGATCTTCATGATTCTAATGGCTCCAACGCTTAAATGAAGAAGGTGATCTAGGGCAATGATCTCTACATCAGTAACCTGTAAAATGACCTAGACATGCTGAAGGGAGAACTTGCTGCCATCAAATCCAACCACGCCAAAGAGCTTTTCAAGTTCAAAGATGGGGCCAGGAAGTCTATTGCCATATTGGTTCTCCAGGATAGGATAAAGATGGCCTGTGAAGCCAGAGATGCTACTTCGACAAGAGCTCATGGAATGTTGAAGGCTGGGTGGAAAGGCTCAAGCAGCTTGATGGCAAGGCTGTGGAGCATCCTGGGTAGGATTCCTTGGTGATGGCAGAGACTAAATGAAGGGCAAGGGTGCGCTGTTGGTTGGTGAAAGTTTAGCAATGGTGGTGGTCCCGCAAGGCGATGAAGGTGCTAATGACAAAGCCTGAGCCCTGGTTCATTTGATGTTCTTGATTTCAATATGGTTATAACTGCTTAAACAATTAACTTTCCTTGCACATATGATTTTCCATTCCTTTAAGTCTTCATATATTCTTCGGGATGTTGTCCCCAATATCTTTCCAGAATATGCTTTATAATATAGATAAATAATCCAGCATGTCTTACTTCTGCAAAAACAAAAGAGAATGCCATTTTAATCATGGGCCAAGCCAGAAATTACATAGGCCAAGGCAAAAAATATATGTGCCAAGCCAGAGAATACATAGGCCAAGCAAAAGAATTTATGGGCCAAGTCAAAGACTACGAGGGCTAAGCCAGAGAATACGTGGTCCAAGCCAAACTTAAGATATCGCTGAGGATATAACTTAGGATATAACTTGGGATAAACCACTTTAGTGACATGTATATGCCAAAACCTTACAATTTTCTTAGGACAAGCTACATATGAAATGTGAATACCTTTAAACCTTCAAGTTAACACGTAAGTGTTAAAACCAATAGATAACGTGTTCAAACGTTATTCGTAAGATTTGGAATATAAGTAAGGATCATGAAATTGTCAGCCACTCAAGCGTGAACTCAACCCACAATGTCAAATATACACGACTAATCATGCGCTCCTGGTAGAGTGTTTAAACTAAATTTCTACGAAAGACGAATACCTTTAAACATTAGAAGATATCCAGGATATCTTAAACTTAGAGAGGCAAACAATCCTCTAGTTTTTGTACTGGTATCTTGAGTAATATCTTTAGGTGTTTTTTTTTTTGCAAAACACTTCAAACCTTGGTGATGTGGGTGTTAGTTAGGCTAACACCTCTCCAATGCTTAAGTTAGTAATAATTTTGATAACAATAATCCAAGATAAAAACAGAATATTCATCAGGATATAGTTAGGAATATGATTGAGGATATAGGTAAGGATAGTAAACATACCAGTCTTGTTCCAAAGAATCTAGTTCTACCTCACATGTAATATGCTTTAAGATGACTTACATTCCAAATCATAGGTAGAATGTGTCCTTCTATAGTAGCCAACCAATATGCTCATTTCCTAACCTCAAAATCAATCATGTATGGGCCTTCCTATTTTGGTGCTAATTTCCCATCACTTGTCTTAGTGGTATTCTGAAATGCCTTTATTAACACCAAATCACCTCTAAGTTTACTTCCTACTGGATATCCCAACTTAAATCAATCACAAAATTAGCTAAGGCTTGGGATTTTATAGCAGTCCTTGGTTCATACATTAGATCAAAAGCACTAAGTTTGACTGACTACTTAGCCATCCTACCAAACATTTCAGGTTTCTTAAGTACATTTTTAATTGGATAATTTGTCTTTATACATATCCTATGTGTTTCAAAGTAATGTCTAAGTTTAGTAGAAGCCATAATCAAAGCTAAAATTAGTTTTTTTATATGAGAATACCTGCTTTCAGCATCAAGTAGGCTTTTACTTACATAGTATATAGGATGTTGATTCTCATCATGATCTTTGACAAGGAGAACACTTATAGTGATTCGGGATACTTCTAGGTACAATAATAGTTGTTCTCCATCTTCAGGCTTCATCGCTAGAGGAGCTGAGGATAAATACTTCTTTAGTGCTTGAAGAGCTTCCTCATGCTTTTGACCCACTCAAATTTTTTATTCATTTTAAGGATATCATAGAATTCTGTACAACTTTTTAAGGATTTCAATATGAATCTATTAAGATTTGTAACTCTCCCAATCAATCTTTTAATATCCTTGACATTGGTTGGGGATTTTAAGTTAGTGATAGCCTTGATTTGTTTTGGGTTGGCCTCTAGTCCTCTTTTTATAACCATATATCCCAAAAACTTTCCTATCCCCACTCCAAAATGGCACTTGGTAGGATTAAGCTTCATATTGAACTGGTCCAAGATATCGAAAGCTTTTATAACATCCCAAAGATGATTCTCAGCTCTCTTTGATTTGACCACCATATCATCAATGTGAACCTCCATGGTGTCCCCTAGCTTGTTTTTGAACTTCTTGTTGACCAACCTTTGGTATGTTGCACCAGCATTCTTAAGACTAAAAGGCATGTGAATATAACAATAAATACCTGTTGGAGTCATGAAAGCAGCAACTTCTTGATCTGAAGGCTCCAATTGAATCTACTGAAATCCTGAAGAGGCATCCATGAATGCCAGCATTTCATGGCCAATCGTGGCATCTACCATAGAATCGATGTGTGGCAGTTGGAATAGATCTTTTGGACAAGCTTTGTTGAGGTCAATATAGTCCACACACACTCTCCATTTTCCATTCTTCTTCTGGACCATTACCATATTTCCTAGCCATCTTGGGAACTTGACTTCCATAATCATCTTGGATTTTAGCAATCTTTCTACCTCTTCTTGGATGATTTGATTTCTTTCAGGTGTAAATTTCCTCCTCTTTTGATGAATTGGCCAGCAATGTTCATCGAAACAAAGTTTATGAGTTATAATATCTTTGGAGATACTTGTCATATCTTCATGTTTCCAGGCAAACGTGGTTCGTCTCTTCTTTAGGAAGGAGATCATATCCTGCTCAATATCCTGAGGGATATTCCCTCATATCAATACCTTTATCACTAGATCTTCGAGATCTGAAGATATTCCTTTTACATCCTACTAGATATCTTGTTCAGTATTCTCTAACACATCCTAAAGCTTCTTCTGTAATTACTATGTTCCCTTGTTTTGAGTTGATGCTTTCATAGAAGACGTGTAGCAATCCTTGGCTTATTGCTGATCACTTTCAATCTAGACCACCCCCAAGGTGTAGGGAGCTTTATACATTGGTGATACATTGAAGGGACAGCTCTCATCTTGTGGATCCAAGGCCTACGTAGAATAATGTTATAACAAGACAAACAATCCATAGCATAACATCTTTGCATAAAGTTAACTGCCTTAGATAGATTGGCAGCTTTATTTCTCTAATAGTGTTTTTTGTTTGGTCGCTTATTTCAACTCCATGAGTTTATTCAACACCAACTTGTTTGTCCACTGTTGTTGTGCCATATGCTGCTTCTCAAGGATATTGCCAAGTAGAGTTCCTTATCAGAAACTAAGGCAGATATCCCACCAGGATTCCCAGATCTAGGGATATCAAAGACAGGAGTAGCAGATTTGTTGGCAGCCTTATCCTTATTCCTCTAAAATGTTTCAAAAGTAGGAGGAGGAGGAAGAGATGAGTTCATGGCAGTACAAATAGAAAAAGAAGGTGCTAAAGATGAAGATTACTTTGATTAAGAAGCCATTTTTTGGAAAGGAAAAAATGAATGAAAGAATTAAATAATGAAAGATGTTTAAAAAGATTTTGAAGATTATAGCAACACTAGCCCGACGGTAGGCGCCAAATTGTTTTGGTCAAAAATTACCTAAGTAATCTATGAAAAAAATAGTAAAGTGAGGTCGTGTGTCACTTCAGGATATTGACTGAAATATTTAATCAATACCAGAATATCGGCTAGAATATCACAGAAATGAATAAGTAAAAGCAAATAAAATCAAAGAAAAACGATTTTTGAACATTGTAAACCGTTGTCAAACATCTTCTCCGACTTCTGAAAGTTTGTTCCAGTTACAATTAAATATGTACAACAAGAACTATTAACATAATATAGGAATATTGTTCGAGATATCAAACCTGTCTGCATATCCTGGCCATCGGAATACTGAGCAGAATATAGTTCAAGATTTTCACCCATAAAACTTAATATTTTGGATTGTAACATTATCTTGTAGTTAATAAGGAAGGTAACATTGATTGTGATCATAACCTTGGGAAAAATTTTATTACCTCGAGTATCCATAACATTCCCCTTGGTTACCCCTGGTAAGATTCCCATATGCCGGTTGTAAGTATTCATGGTTATAGTTATTATATTCTACCCGGTAACTTTGATCTTTGTGCCATCTCAGATTCATAGTTGTTACCGTACCAACCTTGCCTAAAGTTGTTCACCTCATACCAATAATATCCTTGATAATTTGGTGGATGTGACTCGTAATATTAGTATGATGATGATGTATCTTCAAATTCTTCATAATCCTCCATCCTGTATCCTTTGCTTCCATTAATACACTTTTCCATGTAATGTTTCATATAAGCTATAACTATTTTATGAAACACCATAAAATCATGCAAGCAATGGTAAAGACTCCTGCAACAATCACATGAATCATCATCCCAATTCATAGCAAAATCAAATTCCTTGATATTCTAATAAGCCTGCAAAGAATGAGTCTACCCAAACAAACTAAAATACCCACGGTAACAATGAACAGAAGACATAAACCCAAATATAAACAAATGTAAAAAAGTATTTTTGTAATTTTTATTTTTAAGATAGAAAAATTAAACTAAACTAAAGCTTAACACTTTGCGCTGATGCCTAGAAACGATGCCATTTTGATCGTGTTGTCGTGGTTAGATGAAAAACAAGTTAATATTAAAGACTTAACTACCTATATCTAGTATGGGTATGTAAAAGTCGTCTCCATAGGGAATTGATTGAAAGTGTAAAACTTTATACCTAAGAACTCAATACATGAAACGAAAATACTAAAAGCAAATATTTTTGTTTTTTTATTTAATTTGAAAAGTAAATTTAATGAAAATAATTAAGAAAGCAATAAACTTGATTAGGGGTTTTGAAAACTTTTAATTGAAAAGCAGTCACTTCCAAGGATCCGGGTTCAAATATTCATAAAAACTAGTTAACCTAGGTTGGAGAACACATAGACATGAACTTGTAAAGATCTAATTAAAGTGACAATCAAGGACAAGTTTTTAATATTAACTCGTGTACCTAACTACCCAATTATAGATGCCAAACACTCCTCTATACCAACTGTTCATGATGCAATGAAACCGAAATCGAATGATAATAAACGGATATTTGAAACTAAATAATTCCTTTAAATTAACCTGACCATAAACGAAATTGTACTGTCACTCCAAAAACAATCCAATAAATCTATGTTAAAAAAATAACTATGAGTCTTACAAGAACTCGTAAGCCGGAGATGATCACGAACAAGACTAGCTGCTCATTGACATGATTGGATCTTCAATGATTGATTGGATGTTGTTAAAGCTTGACTTGGGTGAATCCGTGGTGAAAGGAACTCCCGAAATTGCCCTAAAAACGTTCAAAATTCACATGGCAGAAGTCCCCTTCAAAACACTAATGATTGGGTTCAAATAAGGAAGAAAATCCTCAAAATACAGAGGTTGTTAGGTGAACGGCATATCATACGCCCACCGCAGCATACCATACTTCAGGTGTGAAGTTCTATAGAGCTCGTTCATTGGATTCTGTCAAGGATATGGTGGCTGATAAGGCGGTCAGTGTATGATACGGTGGTCGGTGTATGATATGGTGGTGCCTGATTGACTTGATTTGACTCCATCTTTTGTGGAAGTGCATGTTCGGTCCTTCCACTTGCTCCAATACTTCCTTAAAGTTCCCAGAATATGTACTTTGTCTTCTAGCACCTGCAAACACTAACAAACTCAATGTACGCATGTTCTACACTAGCATTCGTATAAAATAAAGCAATTAAACATTATAATTATCGAATAAACACCCCACGATCACCTTTAGAACTAGGTTTGTTTCTTATGGGATTGTAAGAGAAGCTCTTCTTACTACTTTTTCTAGGGCTTTGTATGATTCGGTTGGCATGATACTTGCGAAATCTCCTCCCGTACTCTGATAGACAGGTCGTTTGTGTGCTCTGTTGATTACATCGTAAAAGGTTTTTCACTGCAGCCACAGATCAAGTCCGTGAGGTAGGCATCTCCAAAGGACACCTTCGTATCCCTCCCATGCTGTGTGCAATGATTCATCATTGTCTTGACAAAAACTTGTAATATTGCTTCTAAATTTGGTAGTGTGATCTGGTGGAAAGTATTTTTGAAGGAATTATTCAGGCATTTCCCCCTATGTGGTGATGGAACTAGGCCGAAGTGAATCAAGCCACTCAATGGGTCGGCCTTGAAGTGAGAATGGAACAAGTATTAGTCTAATTGCATCGTCTAAATAGTTAATAATTTAGATAGTGGCACAAATACGAAGGAATCGAGAGATTAAGCGTTAGGATCTTCATCTTGCATTCCATGGAACTGAACAGAGTTGTCTACGAGTATGATAATACTTGACTTAATCTTGAAATTGTTGGCCCCTATTGCTGGTTGGACAACACTAGAGTCATAACTATCGATTGACGATGTGGCATAGTGTGTCACTTCATTTCCTCGTCTTGGCTAGCCATGTCTTCTTCACATGGTACCTTCCAAAACATCTTCTTTGATGACTATTGTTGTTTGTCGTGGCCTTTCATGTAACCTTTGACAGAAAAGTCATTCGGGTTCCGAAAGCGGTGAAACAAGTTTAGACTAGATGAGTCGTACACACACTAACTTAAAAAACATATACTAACTAAGGCTTAGAATGAATCTAGCAAATGTAACTAAACTAACTAAGTAAGGCAAACTAACTTAAACAAATCTAGATAACAAGATAAAAGAAAGTTGAACAAAATATATTAACAGGATATAAGCAAGATAGTCAAAAATTCAGATTGTCGTTCAAAACTGTCGTGGCTCCCTAGCAACGGGCCAAAAACTTGATGCGCACACAAAGGTGTATGTATTTGTATAAGGATTTTCCATACAGATTTAGATTAAATTGGTTATTACTTATACTAACTACACACAAAAAAGCAAGTGTACCTAGCGTGTGGTAATATAGTGTTGGTAACAACCGAGTGTTAATCTGTGGACACACCGAGCCTACTCAACAATTTATACAATCGACTATTAGATTGGTTTTTTGTTTTGAGAAAATGATAAGTTAAATTGATGTAAATTTTTTTTTGGGTTTTTAAAACAATAATTAAAAATTAAAAAAACAAAGTTGAGACTTTTAGGTTTTAAAATAGGGAATTAAATCTATCATCCTAATTAGATTATACTTCGTAAGTATGATGAATATGGTAGTTTGATTAAAGATATAAGTTTAAGTAATTATGTTGATGTTTATAAGTGTGAGCCAACGTGAATTTCTCGTCTTGTAGCTCCATAGTGACAAGGATACCAGCATCGAGTAACTTACATTGATAATCCTCCAAGCCACTAGTAACGTAGGTAATCTCGTGTAACCTTTCAATGTACGATTTCTGAAAACATAACTTAATGTTAGGCAGAGAGTTAATAAAGTTCCTTTTTAACATACCATTAATTTTACAAAACCATAATAATTACTCAAGATTTCTCAGACTAATAAAAGGGAACCAGTAAATGATTAGATATCTAAAGTTATATGATTTCTAATAACCATTCTAGTTCATTATCATGGATTTATTACGAAAACCGATTTCACGAATAAAAGCTAGTTCACAAGTACTAGTTTTTCAACCTTGTATGACATTCACAGTTATAAATCATAAGTTTATAACTTTCCATTCAAATGTAGATGCTACACATCAAAAGTTTATTCAAGATTATCATAATATTAACATAATATAAATCACACCATCAGTTCATCACAAATTATATAAGTTTCATCCAATTAGGATAATAATGAGAGTTTAGCTCATAATGAGCTTGAACATAACAACAAACAACATAGAAGATAGATATGAAATCATTGGTGAAATGAAATAATCCAACTAGTGATCCACAATTAATGATGTTAAAACAATCCTGAGCTTCTTCTAAGTGTTGTATGCACCTCGCAAGCCTCCCAAGGGTCTTCAAGTCTTGATTCCCGATAGAGATCAGCAGGGTAACCCTCCACCAAAAGCTCTCACAAAATGATGGCTTAAGCCTCTATTTATAGGCTTTCTAGAGTGTTTAAGCATGGCTTGTGCTAGTACAATGCTTTTGAAAGTTGGTCGGTTCATATGTGCAGATGTTTTCAGGCCCGGCCCCGTGTTTGAGGGGGGGCACGCCCCTATGCCTCATGGGGCGCGGAGGTGTGTTTTAGGTTGGACGTGGGAGTGTGATTAATGAGGTACGACCCCATGCTTGGACTTTAAGGCTTGGTTTTCTTCAAATTCTTACTAAGTATGCTTCTTTTGTCCATCTTGGCCTTCTGAACACCTAAAAACACAATTTAACATTTTTAAGTTCATTTTTATCATTTTAAGGAAGATATTAAGGAATAAATGATATGCTTTTGACAGGTTTCCTATGTATAAATTAGAGCACATTAGAAGACATCATGTAACATAACACGTGTGTGAAATGAAATGCATGGACAAAAAACAATAAAAAATAAGAGTACGTGGGATGAAAGATTTTTTCTAAGGCTATAGGCTATATGCTATTGTGACCCTAGTTTTTTTATAACCATTGGCTCTAATAATCATCTGTCACACCCTCAAAATCCATCGATGGGGTTCTATCGTGAGAAGCGTAACAAACCAGGATCTCAAAGACGATCATATCAAACAACACTATATACGATTAAAATAAAATTTTAAATATGAAATATAGTAAAACGCCATTTTTAATGCAGTCAATGTAGAAGCGTAAACGTTTGTAAAACCATAAGTAATAAGTTAACAAAAGAAGGCATCAAGTAGAAAGTTGTAAATGTAAATAAATTTGTTTTCAAACAGTATACATGATGTGTTAGCCTCTAATGTGCAACCCTAGCCTTAAGGTGATGAAGACCTAAGAAAACATGCTAAAATGTCAATAGGTAGCGAGCCTATATCCAAGTTACATGGCGTTTCAAAACCAAAGCTGACTGTTTGTAAGTTGTGTGCCATTTCTACTATATGTATCACAAATAATGGCAAATATTAGGTTAGTTAAACACCATTTGACCTCAAGTGGAGTTAGCGCAACTAATGTCGTGGGGTTTATCATACCCAGTAGTACTACTCAGGATTAACTCGCTAGCTCGTAACTAATGGTTCAAGAATGTAAGGATTTTAATGTTTACACTACACTAACAATCGATAAAACAATAATACCATAACCATGAAAATAAAGTTTGCATGCTTCTCACCCAAAAGGAAGGCATGTAAAATAGGGCCGTAAAAACTCACCTTTGAATGTGTAGGAAAGCACGAAGCTAGTGTAAAAGTTGAAAGCTAAATGTTACGTAGCAAGTATAGGGTCGTGAGTATGTGTACATAATAGTCAAAATGAACCCCGTTGTATCCAAACAACGTAATTTGTTAGTGTGTTTGAAAAATACTTAACAAGTTTGGCAAATTAACTTTTTCATCTAAATTAACTTTTATTGACCAAAGTTGACTTTTATTGACCAAAATTGACTAGTTTGACTTGAAAACCCGTTACTGAATCAAGTAAGTGAAAACATGTTTAGTTATGCTATAATTTTCCACATAATGATTTACATAAAGTTTCATATCGGAAATTTATATTTGGAAAGTTTCTGCTTTTGAAAAGTATGACCTCGTACAAATGTGTAATCCATTTTTTTAAAATAATGAATTACATCATAACAAGCATCTCAACTATACATGTAACTCATCCAACAATCTCCCATAGCAAGTTAACATAACCTAAGAACATCATCATGTTCAAAGTTCCCTAATTTAGAAACACAAGAATACAACTTGCACAAATTGCTTCACAATCATGTTCCTATGATCATTCTAAAATCAATCAAATCATCATATCAACTCCTACATGTATCAAAGTCAACATACATAGCATTATGTCACAAAGTTTCCATAACTAGAAGGCATGATCATACGAAGTGATTTTCACAATCAAATCATTCCCAGTCCATTTACGAAGTGATTTTCACAATCAAATCATTCCCAGTCCATTCTTAGGTTTTAAACATCATATAACAATCATCATAATCCAGCAAACATGCATAGAACACCATCTAAGAATCAAACTACCCAAAAAGTTTTAATTAAAGGACGGTACCCAAAAACCAAGCCAAATTGAAAAGTTAAACACATGAAATTTCATCCACTAGCATCAACTAACATTCTAAAATCATCAATTTAATCTAATTTCATCAAATTTATACAATTTCTATAGAAGCCCTAAAATAATGTTTCCTTTATAGAAATCTCTAGTTTTTTGACGTAAACGACATAATTTCATAAAATCAATCTGTACAAACATCATAGTATTACAAACTAACACATAATCAATCATCAATTTCAACTTTTGATTCGTTTGGATCATCTAGGATTCAGGTTCATCATGAAAATCAAACAATACATCATCAAACATAAAACTTACTTGTAATAATGTATAGATGCTAGAGAACACGTTTTTGATACGTGAATAATCTAAGATCACCAATAATTGCAAGAAAAAATCAAAGAATGTGTGTTTCTTATGTTTGTGTGCCTGTTTCAAAAATTAGAAAGGGAATGGGGAAGTGGGGCACTCGATTAGGATTAAGGGGATACAAGTTGGGTTTTATTAATTTTTTAAATAAAGACCCCTGCTATTTTATAAAACTATTTTAACGCTACGCGATTGGAATTTTTGTAAACCGAAACTACCAAATATTTACATAATATCAAATGAACAATAATTGTAGAGGTTGAACCTAGAGGCTCGGAAAATCAAATCAAGATAAGAAGATCAAGCCTTGCGAGAAGTTAAGTTGCCGCGCGACAACATCAAGTCGCACGAAACTAGTTACTCGCGCGAGAACTCTTAGTTTTGTATAAATAGGAGTTTTGTAATGTAATTAAAAAGATTTTGTTCATTTCCTTATTTTGCACCTACTGTAATTTGTAATCAAATCAGAGAGCAATACTACTCGATGTTATTTACATCTTGTGTTCATGTTCATCAATTGATTCAATCTTAACCATAATTTCAATATTCCGCGTTTTCATTACGAGATCGATCTTCATATTGTACTGATCCTTACAATTGGTATCAGAGCCTTGTTGCTCTAGATCAATTGATTAGCAGATTGAAGTGATACTTTTGGAGTGTTCTTGAACCTTATTCTGGAAGATCTACTTGATTGCTGCAAACTGTGATCATTTTTGAAGATGGTGAAACTAATAATCTCGGCATTTGAAGATTTGAAGATGTTTTTGACCTTAATCAAGCTTGATTGAATCAATTAGAGAGAACTAGGATCTTAATTGAACTTAAATCACTAATTGAATGTTTAATTAATCAAACTTTAATCAATTTGGTGAAAAATTAAAGCTGAAAATCTTCAAAATTGCAGAATTGGATCAAGGGAAAAGTTGGTGATTCTGTGCGAATAGTTGGTATTTGCGTGTGAAGTTGAGGTTTTCGCAAAATTCAATTTCAGAAATTTCCGCGTGAAAAGTTTGTCATATTTTGTGCGAGAACTTGAGTATTCACGCAAAAACTTCAAGTTTGAAGAATTTTGAAGAAGTTGATTTCAAGTTATGAAAGATTGCTAATCTGAAGCACGTTACTGCTACACTCAATCTCGATAATGAGATCGGAACTAGCATAAAGCCTCCATGACTTCTCAGTGAGGAAGACTATCTGGATTGGGTCTATCACTTTGAGAACCATGTCATCTACACGGAACCCAGGAGGATGAGATCCTTTAAACAACGTCCATACATTCTAATTTACACTAATGACAAGGGAGACTTAGTGCCGAAGCCTAAGCATCTACGGGATGAGGAAGACATGAAAAAGAGAGAGCTTGATGACAAAGCATATGCTGCCATCACTATGGCGCTTACAACTGAGATAGCCTAGAAATTCAAGGACTACAGGAAGGCGAAAGATTTATGGGATGCTATGGAAGAGCAGATAATAGGAAACAAAGACATGCGTGAAAGCAGGAAAGACATGCTCAATCATATTCTTGGTGAAAATTTGGAAGCCTAGATGTCTAGGTTTGTGAAACTCATAACCAAAATAAAGAGTGCAGGAATTACACTGGAGAACATTTCAGTGAACAAGAAGTTGTTGAACTCACTACCGTATAGCTGGAACAACAACTGCACTACCATCAAGAGAACCAAAGATTTGTTTACCCTATCCCTGAGCTATCTAATCTCGACCATCAAGTCCTATGACATGGATGACAAATAAAGGGCTGCTAATTATATCAACACAATGGGAGCTGAAGCATCTGCTTTGTATGCCAAAATGGCTAGTAATCCAAATTACTATGTCAGCTAATCCCAGTTGTGTCAGCATTAGCAATAATCAGCATTAGGTCATTCAACTGTCAAGGATCAATCTTTGCCTCAAGTTTAACCATTTATTCCATCCTATCTTTAAAGTCAGTCATCTCAACCTGTACAACAAGCATTTGTTGTCAATTCCCAACCTAACAAGCAGACAATTCATATTGCAAAAGAACACCTTTCTCTTTTTACCTCATTCATGAATAGCTATGAAGCTTTCTCTACTGAAGAATCAATACACCCAACATCATGGTTGATGATCTGTAACAAGTCAACCCAAATGATGTAGAAGAGAATGACATCAAATATCAGATGGCCGTGGTGGTGTATCATGCTAAGAATTTTTCAAGAAGAACCAGGAGAAAAGTTTTTGGTCTAAACAACTCTAGAAAAATCGGGTTTGACAAATCAAACTTGAGATGTTACAACTATGACAAACCTGGTCACTTTGCTAGAGAATGCACTGAGGGAAGGTCTGTTCAAGCTAATAATGGAAAGAAGATAGTCATGGTGTAAGTTGAAACTAAAGGAGATACGACTAGTACATCTAATACCAAAGCAGTGGTATCTCAGACCGAAGGAGAGTATGACTGGTTCGACCAGATGGAGGTGTTAGATATGAAGCTTTCTACTGCCCTATTAGCAGAAATTTAATGTGATGAAGATCAAGTTGAAGAGAATGTGTTGGATGAGTTTGTGTCTGAAGAGTTGCTGGAAGGAGTGTTTAAGAAAGTGGTAGTGAAGAAGGTTGAAATTGTGAACGAGAATGCTGAAGAAGTAAAGAAAACTGCTGTTGAGTTGACTCCAGCTTATTCAACCAAGGTCAATGAAAAGGAAGTTGAAGAATCTGTTAATGCTGTTGAGTTCACTCCAGTATCTGCATGTGATGACAAGAAAAATGCTGTTGAGATCACTCCAGCAAACAAAGTGTCACACCCTCAAAATCCACGTGCGGAGTTTTACCGCGAGGTGAACAAACTAGGATCACAGTCAATAGTTACTTAGAACGACACTATATGCCACATTTAAAAATAAAACCAACCAAAGTTCAAACTTTAAAACCATGCGGAAGCGTTTTGTAAATAAGACAAACCCAAAATATAAAATGCATATCTGGCAAAACATGCGCCAACCCAAATATTTAAACACACAAAAATAAAAACCAACAAATATGTCTTTAAAATGGAGTCTTAGAATGCATGCTGGACCCGGGTGGTGCTCCTAATGGCAAGCAGAGTTAACAACCTGAGAATAGCATACTAAAATGTCAACACAATGGTTGGTGAGTTCAATAGTTTGCGTTTATCATAAACAATAACATTTGCATAACATAAGAAGTGCATTGAAATAGATAGCTAGTCTATATTCACAAGTAATAACCATAGTGATTTCGCGATCGAAGCTGACTGTGTTGCGTTTGTTGCCTCCCGTCACGACTTACCAGGTCGTGACGATATTTGTGTCTAGGACAATATTGCACCCGTTTGACCTCGAGTCGCACAGGTGGGGCTCGTCAGACCCAGTAGTACTACCCAAGATTTCCCGCTAGTTACCATTATTAACGATCCGAAAGTGTGATGACTTTCAAGGTATTAAGCACTATGTTAAAACATACACAACTTATAATAATAAAATAGTGTTTGAGTACAAGTATGCTACCTCCCCCAAGAAGAAGGTTTATAAAAATAGAGGGGCATGAACTCACCTGGTGTGTAAAGATAATGACTAAAGAGAACTGGTGATAGGTGCAAAGACAACCCTTCAAAGGTTACCTAGAACACAAGAGTACATAAGTACGTGTACACAGAATCATAATGAAACCCTAAGTGCTTTACAAACCAAAGAACTCAAGGTTTTAGAAAGACACGACACATTTGACCCAGTTGACTCGTTTGACCCGTTGGTGACATTATAGGTGAAGTTTCATTCAAACAAGTATAACAAAACATCATACATAGTTACCATATAAGCTGATCACATATGACACTTCATTACCCATATGTACTACTTAGATCATCACACAACCAAATATCATACAAGTCATGCAAATCTCAAACAATTATCATGCTCATAATAACTATAACACAATTATTATACCATACAAGGATCAAATCACGCACCATATGCTATGTGAAGCCACTCACGACTTCACACCCTAAACCCTGCCAATCCTACTAAGTAGGGGCCTCAGATTCGCACGTGTGTATGATGATCATTAACATACCAATTAACATAACTCATATCATCCAACATGTTCATTCATGATCAACTATCAATCAATAATAGTCCTAACTTACCCATATGACTCATAAACATGATTTTCCACAAACACACCAAAAACAGGTAACTAATCAACTAAACATCCATTCAATCTAAACAACACATTCGACCACATTAGAAATCATCCATGAACATACTAGCATGATCCTAATGTCCCAAACATGCTCAAATCATCACATTTAAGAATTTGTGCAAATAAAGTTTCCCTTTAGGGAAAGTGCATCCCAAATCTATCTAACACCCAATACATTCATGAATCCATTTACAATATACCAATTCAAGCTCATGATAACATCTAGACATGATCAACTACATCCGATTATCACAATTCATCAACCATCATAGCCAAAAGTTACTATATTTAGTAAGACATGAACTACAACATTCATTCTTGGATTTCTAGCATTCAAATCAACAATCTAACATCCAATTATCATCACAAACACATCAACGACATCAATTCATCATCAAATCACCATATCCATGCAAATAAAGTTACTATTATTAGTAACCTATGAACAACGTATCAAAATCATAGCTTTCTTGCATAATCGATGTTAACTAGCATCAATATAACCTAACTAACATAATAAAATCAACAAACAACCAAGAATCGACCTTCAATTGCAATATTCGAACTAGGGTTTTGGCCACAATGAAAAACCATCAAAAACATGTAAAAATCTAACCTTTAAACGTGTAATGGCTTGCAATTGATGATTCTAACTTGTTGTGATGCTTGAAATCGGTCCAAAATCGAATGGAATTGCTTGTTCTTGATGAAAACCGAAGTGTGTGTGTGTTTGAAGGTGAAGTCACGGCCGATCAAGGTGTGGGGGCTAGGGTTGGGATTTTTGTTTTATTTAATAATCCATAATTACCCTTTTAACCCTTATAATTTGTATTTTATTAAAACCAAGCTTTTAATTACTTTTTATAAGGTTTAAACTTAAAATAATAAGCACATAAACTAACAATAATAATCATATGCATTATCTTCACTAGATACAAAACATACAGATTAAACACACACGTTTCCACGTTACGTGATAAAATTCACAATTAATATTTAAATCGCATAATCACAACCAATAATCAACATAGAAATTATTGTTTAACATTATTAATTTTATTAAGTCACCAACGTTTAACGACAACTAGTGTGTGTTCACGACATGTGTATGCAAGACTTAACGGAACTAACGGAGTTTGGTAACGGAAAATTACCGGATGTCACGTTATCCCCATGTTGAAAGAATTTTCGTCCCGAAAATTGCGTTACATGGTGAGTGTTGCATCACTGGTCTACTGCATTGGCATAAGGAAATCGAAATCGAGTGAGTTTTGGATGAGTTGTCACATCATCCCCATGTTGAAAGAAATTTCATCCCGAAATTTAAATCAATACCTTCGTCGGCCGGCATCGTCTTTTCGAATAGCTGAGGATACTTAAGCTTCATTTGGTCCTCACATTCCCACGTGAATTCTGGTCCACGTCTCGAGTTCCATCGAACTTTGACAATGGGTATCTTGCTTTGCTTAAGTGTCTTCACCTCACGATCCATCACTTCGACCGGTTCCTCAATGAAGCGTAATTGTTCGTCTACTTGAACTTCTTCCAGCAGTACGACCATAGTTTCATCCGTTAGGCACTTCTTCAGATTTGAAACATGGAATACATCATGGATTCCACTTAGCGAGTCAGGTAGGGCTAATCGATAAGCCACTGGACCTATTCTTTCCAAGATCTCAAATGGTCCAACGTATCTCGGATTTAGCTTTCCTCACCTACCAAACCGAATCACGCCTTTCCATGGTGAGACTTTCAATAAGACTTTGTCACCAACCTGAAATTCTAGAGGTTTTCATCACTTGTCAGCATAACTTTTCTGTCTGTCGCGCGCTGCAGCCATACGGTTCCCTATTTGTACAATCTTTTCAGTAGTCTCGTGTACTAACTCAGGACCGTTAGCTGGCTATCACCAATTTCTGCCCAACAAACTAGTGGTCTACATTTTCTCCCATACAATGCTTTAAAAGGTGCTGCCTTTATGCTAGTGTGATAACTGTTGTTGTAAGAAAATTCCACCAATGGTAGGTGAACTTTCCAGTTATTCCCAAAGTCAATCACACAAGCCCATAGCATGTCCTCCAAAGTTTGTATAGTATGCTCGCTTTGACCATCAGTCTGTGGATGATAAGCAGTACTCATATCCAATCGCGTACCTAAAGCTTTCTGCAACGACTGCCAGAAGTGTGATGTGAAACGAGAATCGCGGTCAGAAATAATTGAGATCGGTACTCCATGCCTCGAAACGATCTCCTTCAAATAGAGTCGGGTTAATTTCTCCATCTTATCTGTTTCCTTTATCGCTAGGAAATGAGCAGACTTTGTTAATCTATCCACGATAAGCCATATTGTATCACAACCATAGAAGTACGAGGTAACTTAGTAATAAAATCCATTGATATCTGATCCCACTTCCACATAGGGATCTCGGGTTGTTGTAATAGTCTAGAAGGTTTTTGATACTCCACTTTAACCTTTGAGCAGGTCAGACACTTGCTCACATATGTAGCTACATCCGCCTTCATGTTAGGCCACCAATAGTGCGCCTTCAAATCATGATACATCTTGTCAGATCCAGGATGTATAGAGTACTTAGACTTATGTGCCTCACTCATAACCAAGTCTCTCAGATTTTCGTGTAGAGGTACCCAAAGTCTATCCATGAAGTAACGAATTCCATCCGCTTTTACTTCCAATTGTTTTTCCATTCCCCTTAACGATTCAGACCCAATGTTTTCTGCTTTCAAAGCTTCTGTCTGAGCCTCTCGAATTTGTTCCGGTAACTGTGTGCTAATGGTAAGCTGCGAAGCTCGCACACATCGAGGCTTAGCAGTTTCTTTCCTACTCAGCGCATCAGCAACTACATTTGCTTTCCCCGGGTGGTACTTAATAGCACAGTCATAGTCATTCAGTGATTCTACCCAGCGCCTTTGCCTCGTGTTCAATTCCTTTTGCTCAAAGATGTGCTGTAGACTCTTGTGATCAGTGTAAATAGTGCATTTGGTACCGTACAAGTAATGTCTCCAGATCTTTAAGGCAAAAACTACCGCACCCAGTTCCAAGTCATGGGTGGTATAGTTCTTCTCATGAATCTTCAACTGTCTAGAGGCGTAAGCTATCACCTTATCCCGCTGCATCAAGACGCATCCAAGTCCTTGAATAGACGCATCGCAGTAGACTACGAAGTCATCACTACCATCCGGTAACGCTAATATTGGTGCGCTACACAGTTTCTGTTTCAGCAACTGGAAAGCAGATTCCTGACTCTCGCCCCATTTGTACGTCGTTCCCTTGTGAGTCAAGGCTGTGAGATGTTGTGCAATCTTAGAGAATCCTTCAATGAATCGTCGATAATATCCCGCTAATCCAAGGAATTGTCGTATCTCGCTCAGTGTCTTAGGAACAGACCAATTTTTTATCGCTTCAATCTTTGCAGGATCAACATGTATTCCCTTCTCGTTTACAATATGACCCAAGAATTGTACCTCACGTATCCAGAAATCACACTTAGAAAACTTTGCATACAGTTATTCCTTTCTAAGTAATTCCAAGATTAAACGTAAGTGCTCTCGATGTTCTTCCTCAGTCCTTGAGTATATCAATATGTCATCAATAAAGACGATAACAAACTGATCAAGATAGGGTTTGCACACGTGATTCATAAGGTCCATGAATACTACTGGTGCATTCGTCAACCCAAATGGCATGACCAAGAATTCATAGTGACCATATCGTGTACGAAAAGCAGTCTTCGATATGTCCTCTTCTCAAACTCTCAGCTGATGATTATCAGACCTCAGATCAATCTTAGAGTAATAGCTTGATCCTTGTAGTTGATCAAACAAATCATCTATACGAGGTAAGGAAATCTATTCTTGATCGCGACTTTGTTCAGTTCCCTATAGTCAATGCATATTCGAAATGTACCATCCTTCTTCTTCACAAATAGAACTGGCGCTCCCCAGGGCGACGAACTCGGTCGGATAAACCCTTTATCCAACAACTCTTGTAGTTGGGCGGATAATTCCTGCAGTTCGTTCGGAGCTAAATGGTACGATGCTATTGTTGGATCTTATATGCCCAAGACACATACAAGATTGATGTGGTTAGTACGTTATGATCCAAGTCGGGTCATACCCAATAACAAGCTAGGCAAACACCATTAAACATTTATTTGTTGATCATGATCAAGCAAATAAATTATGACACCAATTTAGAAAATGGGTTTTCTGAATTATTGCATTTGAGATAGAACAAATTATATGGATATTTTGTTCATGAGATATCATTTGTAATGTTGTTTAAATAAGTTAAATAACATCAAATATAAGAGTGTTTAAGTTATAAGATTAAAATTAGTTTAATTATATAACTTAATGGGTGATTAAAATTAATTAAAAGGGTGTTATTTAAAATGGGGGGAACCCATTTTAAACCCAAAACTTTCGGCCGCCCCTTTTGTTCTTCTTGGGATTCCTTGTCTTGTTTTAAGACAAGACTTTAATCTCTTGGAACAAGACACTCAACCACACTCTCTCTCTCACACATGCAAAAGAACTCTTTCTTCTCCATCTTGCTCTTCAACATTCACGGATCAAGAGCTTGAAAAGATGGCTTTGGGTGTTAACTTCCTAACAAGTTTGGTGTTTTGCAAGAGCTTGTGGGTATACAAGCTTGAGGTCTTCTCTTTTGAAGACTAGACATTCAAGAAACATCATCTTCCTCCTCTTATCCGTATCCATATTTCTTGTTCAAGAAAGGTAGTATTCATGTACATCCTATGGTTGGTTTTGATAGCATTTCTTTTCACATATATATGATCCTTGTTCTTGGGTTTGTTTTCTTGAACATATAAATGTTTATTTTCAGAATACAACACAAGTTTTAAACTCCATACATCCGCTGCGTTTTTATGTTTAAATGGTTAAACATCCTTCTTAAAACTTGTAAAAACCCAACAATGGCATCTAGAGCCGGTTATGTGGAAAACTTGCTTCAAAAGTCCAAGAAAAGTTAGTTTTGTTGGACTTTTTAAACCCATTAGGGGCTGTTTTGATATGAATAAATGAATCCCTTATCTTTCAAAGTTTTATCTCACATGCTTTAGAATAAACCTTGAAAGATTAACATCAAGTGGTTGATTGTTTTGTTTGGACTAAACCCTAAAGTTTGGGTTCATGTTGGCCGAAACTTTAAGGGTTAAAAAGGGAGTTCATGGTTGTTCTTGGATGTTGTATTTGATACATATTTTGGTGCATAACATAGCCTTGACCTAATGTGTTTTGGTTTTGGATGAATGTGATTGTCATGTTTAGTTTTATTCATTAAAGGGTTGTAATAATAATTTTGGTGTTTGTATCTTTTGGGTTGTAATTTATTTATTCATTGGTTATGTAATAAATAGATTAGGTGCATTTCTTTTATTAGAAAAATTGTATTAGGATATGATTTTGTAAAAGAAGATGCACAAGTTGGAGACTCAAGGAAAGATACAAAGAAAGAACTCAAAAGACATGGACACTTGAAGCATTTGGATGTGATTCGAGTGGGAGTTCTTGGACACATTTTAATGTGTCATTATTAACCCTTAGGAAAGACCTAGTGACAACACTTGTGATGGCAAACAAGTGTGGTCACCTTAGTGGCTATGGTTATGCACATATGATTGAATGGTTGTGCTTGTTTGTTGTTTTGTTTTATGTTGGTTGTTTGATATATGGATATGCATAACTAACAAATTTATAAACATAACAAGCTGAAAATAAATGGTTCTTAATCATTAAGTGGTTAATAAAAGGTTATTAAAAGGATTAATGATTTTAAATAAAAGGGATTTTATTAAAAGAACCATAGGGTACCATGTATTTGAAAGCATGCAAATGCAAGGTACATAGAGTTTTCTAAACTAGAATTATGAAAACTTAAAATGTCTTTTGAAAACAAGTTTATCACCATCCTTTTACACAACACTTAAGTCACTTGAAAACTCTTAATGGGATAAAGGTCACCTAACCATTTTGAGGGAACTTGTGATTTAAGGTGGGAATGCCATATTTGTGGGATAAAGATCACCTAACCACTTATATTGGTAAACTCACATGTGTGTGTAAGTAGGGTAACTTGTTTTGCAAACCATGTTAAATGGATCACCTACAATATGGTTTACAAAAGGTGTTGATGGGATTAACATGCCGACTATACATATGATGTTTAAGTCGATCCCATACTCTAGAAGTTGCAAAGGGTTGCAATTGTCAAACGTTGACTACCTTGTTAATTTAAATAATGGGATAAAGATCACCTAACCACTATTTAAATGTGACGTTGGATTCTAGAATTTTATTTTGTGTATGACACATAAAAGAAATTTATAATTAAAGATGATAATATCGTAAATACTAAAATTGAACCTTGTTAAATTTTGTAGATGGCCACCAACAACAATGAAAATAATGATATTCCATCCGCTCACAACCTATCACTAAGAACCATTCTCCAAAAGGAGCGTCTAAACCATAACAATTTCATTGATTGGTTTGAAACTTGAGAATTGTTCTCAAGCAAGAGAAACGGTCATATATCTTAGACGATCCGATTCCCGATGAACCCAATGAGGAAGATGAAGAGGCCTACTTGAATTGGGTGAAATACACTGAGGACTCGGTCCAAGTGTCTTGCCTCATGTTGGCAAGTATGACTCCGGATCTCCAAAAGGAGTACGAACATCACGGAGCATACGACATGATAACCCAGTTGAAGGAAACGTTCCAACAACAAGCAAGGGTAGAGCGCTTCGAAATGGTTCTAGCACTCCATGCATGTCGTATGGATGATACCCAATCGGTCTCATCTTATGTACTTAAGATGAAGAGCCACATAGACCGCCTCGAAAGGCTGAATTGTCCCGTCTGAAAGAGTTGGCTACAGATTTGATCCTCAACTCTTTGTCAAAAAGGTTTGACAATTTTGTTAGAATTATAACATGAACGGTTGGGACAAGAACATAACTGAGCTTCACTCTATGCTCAAGACAGCCGAGGCGGCCATGGGTAAAAGGACTTTACCCGTTCTCACCATCAATGAAGGTGGGAACAAGAGGAGGCCTTACCCCACATCCAAGGCAAGTGTTGCCAAAGGTAAAGGGTACGTTGGGAGAAAGGGAAAGGGAGTGGTAAAAGTGCCACCACCAAAACCAGCGGAGAAGAAGCAAAAGGTTGCTTCAGATGACCCATGCTTTAAGTGTGGGGAGATAGGACATTGGGCAAGAAATTGTCCTGTCCATCTCAAAGAGTTGAAAGCAAAGAGGGATGCCGGGCAGACCTCAGGTACAATTTTCATGATTCATATTGATCTAAATATAATATCCTCTAACACATGGGTATTGGATACCGGATGTGGGACTCACATTTGCAATTTGTTGCAGGGGTTCAAAAGAAGTAAAAACTTCAACAAAGGGGATGTTAGCCTCTACATGGGGAATGGGGCAAAAGTTCAAGTTGAAGCCCGAGGGGACTACATCCTGAAGCTTCCAAATGGTTTGGAAGCAATTTTGAACAATGTTTTGTATGCTCCTAGTTTGACTAGGAACATTATTTCAGTTGCACAATTAAGACAATATGGTTATGTTTTGATGTTTATTGAAAATGAAATTCATGTTTCTTTAAATAACATCTTTTATTTTAAAGCTACTCCTATTAATGGTATTTATGAATTGGTTCATGAAAACACATTATATGATAGCTCGTTGTACCAAACCACCACCAAGAAGCTCAAATTAGATTTGAGTGACACCTATCTTTGGCATTGCCGTCTTGGTCATATAAACAAGAAGCGCATACAAACTCTTCAAAAGAATGGTCTTTTAAAAGCAAGTGAATATGATTCATTTGATGTATGTGAATCTTGTTTACAAGGCAAAATGACTAAGGCGCCTTTTAGTGGCAAAACCGAAAGGGCAAAAGATTTATTAGGTATCATACATTCGGATGTATGTGGTCCTTTTAAGCCAATGACTAGGTATAATGAAAGATACTTCATTACCTTTACCGACGACTATAGTAGGTATGGGTATGTGTACTTGTTAAGACACAAAGATGAAGCTTTTGAAATGTTCAAAACCTTCCAAAATGAAGTAGAAAATCAACTCAACAAATCAATAAAAATTCTTCGCACCGATAGAGGAGGTGAATACCTGAGTGATGCTTTTAGAGATCATCTTAGAAGTTGTGGGATTATCTCACAACTATCTCCACCTGGAACACCACAACACAATGGTGTGTCCGAAAGGAGAAATCGAACTCTATTAGATATGGTTCGATCTATGATGGCTGGAAGCTCATTGCCTCTATCATTTTGGGGCTTTGCTTTGCTCTCTGCGGCCCGTATTTTGAATATGGCCCCAACCAAGAAAGTGGAAAGGACACCTTTTGAAATATGGCATGGAAGGGTTCCATCTCTATCATATTTAAAGGTGTGGGGATGTGAGGCTTATGTAAAGACTCCCACCTCAAACAAGTTAGAAAGACGTTCCACTAAGTGTATTTTTATTGGATATCCTAGAGATTCTATGGGATATTATTTCTATGATCCATTGGAACAAAAGAGTTTGTTGCCAAGAAGGGTGAGTTCTTGGAAGCCAAGTTCCTTATGGAAGGAGCTAGCAGTAGAACAGTGGATCTTGAGGAGGATCAAGGTCCACAACCCGATACACGTTTGGTTGACACTAGCACTCAACATGAGGATGTTGAGAATGATCAAATGGTTGATCAACACACACAAAACGTTCGCAAATCTGGTAGAACTAGTAATCCACCTGAAAGATATGGATTTTTCATGGATGGGTGCTATGTGGTTGATTCCGATGAACCAATCACATACCATGATGCAGTGTCCAATTTGGATTGTGACAAATGGCTTGAAGCCATGAATGTTGAGATGCAATCCATGTATGACAACCAAGTGTGGGACTTGGTTGTACCACCTCTTAACTCCAAGGTAGTTGGAAGTAAGTGGGTTTTCAAGAAGAAAACCGATATGCATGGAAACTTGGATACTTATAAAGCTAGACTTGTAGCAAAAGGTTTCACTCAAACTCAAGGGGTTGATTATGATGAGACTTTTTCGCCTGTTGCAATGCTAAAGTCTATTAGGATATTATTTGCCATAGCTGCTCATTATGATTATGAGATTTGGCAAATGGATGTCAAAACCGCTTTTCTAAATGGATATCTTGAGGAAGATGTCTATATGGTTCAGCCTGAAGGTTTTGTCGACCCAAAACATCCTAACAAAGTATGCAAGTTAAAGAAATCAATCTATGGATTGAAGCAAGCGTCAAGAAGTTGGAATCACCGTTTTGATGAAGAGGTAATTAAATTTGGGTTCATCAAAAATGCTGATGAGGCTTGTGTGTATAAAAAGGCTAGTGGGAGCATCATCACTTTCCTAGTATTGTATGTCGATGACATCCTACTATTTGGAAATGACATTCCAACCTTGGAAGGTATAAAAACCTGGCTTGGAAGCTGTTTTTCCATTAAGGATCTTGGTGAAGCCGCCTACATTTTGGGAATAAAGATCTATAGGGATAGATCAAGGCGGTTGATAGGTTTAAATCAAAGTGCATACATTGACAAGATCTTGAAAAGGTTCAAGATGGAGAACTCTAAGAAAGGTACGGTACCTATTCAAAGAGGAACGATATTGAGTACGACTCAATGTCCAAGCTCAAAGGATGAGCAAGATAAAATGAAGGGAATCCCGTATGCGTCTGCTATAGGATCCATCATGTATGCAATGATATGCACTAGGCCGGACGTGTCATGCGCCTTGAGCATGACAAGCCGATACCAGCAAAATCCTGGAAATAGTCATTGGATGGCTGTTAAGAACATACTTAAGTACCTAAGGAGGACTAAAGATATGTTCCTAATCTATGGATCTGGTGAGGAGGAACTCGTGGTAAAAGGTTACACGGATGCGAGTTTCCAAACTGATCGGGATGACTCACGATCACAATCGGGATACATTTTCATCCTAAATGGAGGAGCAGTCTCTTGGAAGAGCTCTAAACAAGATGTGGTGGCATTATCAACTACAGAGTCAGAATACATCGCCGCTTCATTAGCAGCTCAAGAAGCTGCATGGTTGAAGAAATTCATTGCCGATCTAGGGGTTGTCCCTTCCATTCAGGACCCCCTAGAAATTCTTTGTGATAATGAGGGTGCGATTGCTCAAATCAAGGAACCCCGTGCACATCAAAAGACTAGGCACATTGAGCGGAGATTCAACTACATAAGGGATGAAGTTGAAAAGGGAAAAATATGTATTCGCAAAGTTCACACGGATCAAAACATTGCGGATCCACTCACGAAGCTTCTTGAAAAGGCAAAGCATGAGGGTCATACTTGTGCCATGGGACTTCGATATTCTAGTGACTGGATTTGATTTTGTGATCTTGTATTTGGATATTGGAACCTTTTATTACTTGAATGAATTATATGGTTATAATGTTTCAACTAATGTTCCAATTTTGCATGTTTAATCCATGAGTAAATCATTTACTCTAAACGTCCGTAGTCGTTCATGCCTGTGGGAACAAGTATGAGGGTAAGACTATTATGAACTTGGATTGGTAGATATTCATTTGGATGAATATATAGCAAAGGGTTGCTGCCAAAGTTCATAGATATTTATGGGATATAAATATTGGACTGACCCGCATTTCAAATATTACTACATGGAATCTTCTTGATTGATCATAAGTAAATTTGAGTAAAGGCGAATATCATTTGGTATCCTCTGACCTGAGATACATATTGGGTCTTGATATTCACCGGGTATTATACTTTGACTTAGTTCTTCGCTGTTCTGAAACATGGCAGTACATAAGACTAAATTCAGGTATAGCACGAGGTGATTGTGAGAGACGTATGTAATCAAGATGGGATTTGTTCCTCTTATTCGTTGAGAGTAAGATGTCTAAGGCCTGCTAAAGTTAAGTCAATGGAGAATGATCATTCTGTGTCTCTAAGATTTAACATGACATCTGTGACAAAAGGATAGATGATTGTTTCACCTAAAACATTTTCGAGTAAGATACTTGAAGGGGATGATGTTATTGAATGGCACTTAGTCATACGTATTAAGGGTAGTAAACCGTTGTTAGGCGGTATTTACTGCTTGCATCAATCTTCTATGAATCTTGTGCAAGTGGGAGATTGTTGGATCTTATATGCCCAAGACACATACAAGATTGATGTGGTTAGTACGTTATGATCCAAGTCGGGTCATACCCAATAACAAGCTAGGCAAACACCGTTAAACATTTATTTGTTGATCATGATCAAGCAAATAAATTATGACACCAATTTAGAAAATGGGTTTTCTGAATTATTGCATTTGAGATAGAACAAATTATATGGATATTTTGTTCATGAGATATCATTTGTAATGTTGTTTAAATAAGTTAAATAACATCAAATATAAGAGTGTTTAAGTTATAAGATTAAAATTAGTTTAATTATATAACTTAATGGGTGATTAAAATGAATTAAAAGGGTGTTATTTTAAAATGGGGGGAACCCATTTTAAACCCAAAACTTTCGGCCGCCCTTTTTTTCTTCTTGGGATTCCTTGTCTTGTTTTAAGACAAGACTTTAATCTCTTGGAACAAGACACTCAACCACACTCTCTCTCTCACACATGCAAAAGAACTCTTTCTTCTCCATCTTGCTCTTCAACATTCACGGATCAAGAGCTTGAAAAGAAGGCTTTGGGTGTTAACTTCCTAACAAGTTTGGTGTTTTGCAAGAGCTTGTGGGTATACAAGCTTGAGGTCTTCTCTTTTGAAGACTAGACATTCAAGAAACATCATCTTCCTCCTCTTATCCGTATCCATATTCTTGTTCAAGAAAGGTAGTATTCATGTACATCCTATGGTTGGTTTTGATAGCATTTCTTTTCACATATATATGATCCTTGTTCTTGGGTTTGTTTTCTTGAACATATAAATGTTTATTTTCAGAATACAACACAAGTTTTAAACTCCATACATCCGCTGCGTTTTTATGTTTAAATGGTTAAACATCCTTCTTAAAACTTGTTAAAAACCCAACAGCTCTCACAATGGAGCGGCTCCTGAGTTAACTCAATTTGGAATTCAACTTGTCGATAAGGCGGTAATCTAGGCAGGTCTTCCGGAAACACCTCGGGAAACTCACGAACTACGAGGATATCCTCTATCTTCTTTTCCTCAGTCTGTTTATCTGTGACAAGAGCCAATATGGCCAGTCGACCCTTTCGTAACAACTTATGTGCCTTCATAAATGAGATGATGCCTATCACCGCACCACTCCTATCACCTCTGACCGTAAGGACTTCTTTGCCAATGGGAATCTGTATGATCTTCTCATGGCATATGACTTCCGCTTGCTTATCGGAAAGCCAATCCATGCCTACTACTACATCGAAACTTCCTAACGTAACAGGCATGAGATCTATGGTGAACGTATGACCAGCAAGCTCTATCTTGCAGTCTCTAAGAATATACGTTACGTGAATCTGTGTACCGTCAGCTAACTCTACGGTATATTTAGATTCTAAGGCTGAGGGCATATCACTTAAAAGACTACAGAACCTAGTGGACACGAAACTTCTATCGGCTCCGGTATCGAATAATACGGTAGCAAAACGACCATTAACCGAAAATTTACCAGTTACTGTTGTAGGATCGTTTAGAGCCTCACCTGAGCCAATGACGAAGGCTCTTCCTTTGGCTCCATTGTTTTATTGCCTCCATTGTTGTTGCCATTACCGTTGTTGTTGTTATTGTTGTTGCCATTGTATTGTTGCTGTTGTTTCCATTGTTGTTGTTGCCATTCCATTCCTCTTAAGCTGGGGACAGTTGCGTTTGTAATGGCCTTCTTTCCGCACTCAAAACAACCTTTCGGAGTTTCTGTGATTGTTGAGGCTTCCTCATCAGTTCACCCCGGCAGTCTTTGGCCGCATGCCAACTTTACCACAGCGTTGGCATCAGAAGTTGTCACACCTGCCGGTGTGATGGTAGTTGCATCGATTGCACTTAGGATATTTCCCCACATAGCCTCCTTCTCCCTGCGATGCCAAGGATGACTGATTGAAATTTCGGTTGTTATCAAACCTCCTTTGTTGCTGGGGAGGTTGTTGCTGTTGTTATACCGGTTGCTGCTGTTGTTGTGGCTGGTTGCTGGAGGATGAACCTTTGTTACTAATGTTCTCCCACTTTCATTTGTTGTCGGACACACTAGCAACCGCGCCCAGTTTGGGTAACCGTCCTTGCTCAACTGCCTGGTCAGTCAGCCTGTGGGCTGTCCGGATAGCCTGCTGTATGGTAGTGGGGTTGGAAGCAGTTACCATACTTTGAATTTCGGGCACCAGTCCACGTATGTAGTGCTCGACTCTCTTGTACATTTCATTGACCATTCTAGGGCATAGTGTGGCCAACTCATGAGTACGGGTCGTGTAGGTTTCAATTTCTCAGCCTTGCATTTTTAGTTGCCAGAACTCAATCTCCAGTTTCTGCACTTCATTTCGGGGGCAGTATTCTTCGGTCATAATCCCTTTAAACTCATCCCAAGGTAGTTCATTGGCCATGGCTTGACCCAGCATTTGCACCTGGGCATTCCACCAGGAAAGTGTTGCGCCTTCCAATGTCCCGGTGGCATACTTCACCTGATCAGCAGGTAGGCAGTTGCATTTTACGAAGACAGACTCTGTATTCTCAAACACCTTACAAGCCCACAGCTCCTTCCGTCCCGCTGTAGGTATGGGGTTTACAGTCCATGAAGGACTTGTAGGTACATGGTGGTGGTCCTGTTTTGACAACCTAAACATTAGTCAGATATCCTAGACAAATAACTAGGATAATTAGTTATCCTCTTCTTATCATTTACCTGTTGGTTGTCCCGGTTGGGCAGCAGCCACTGCCGCCTGAACATGTTCGTTAATCAATGCCGCCGATTCCGCAGGCGTCATGTTTATGGCTCCGGCACCACGGCCTTCGGCGCCACGTCCACGACCACGCCCACGTCCTCTTCCACATGCGTCCATATTTCACTTTACAATTCACAATTACAATAATGAGTAACATCCAACACATTAATCTTATCAAGGTACAGTAAACAATAAGAAATAATGCATTCACCACAACCACAACATTTATAACAAAAATAATAACCAAGATAAATAAATTGCAATTGAGTCATAAAAATTCCATCAATGTCAAAATTTAAGTTTGTAAGTTGGGTGGGAAACAACCCTTCCCACATAGGTTTCAAAGAAAAGAAACACTACATAGTCTAAGTCATTTAAAAGTAGAATCAGTCCAGTACGTCAGATCCGTCACTATCCTCATCCATCTCTGCTGGTTCTTTTCGGGGGCTTCCTCGGGTTCCTCTTTCGGGTCTTCCTCGTCAGGGTCCAACAAAGGTGCAGGGGCTTCAACAACCTGAAGTGCTGCTAGCTGTGCCTCTAGATCAGCAAACCTATCATCGATCACTATGTTATGGTGATCCTGTGCGTCCATGTGCCCACTAAGTTCTACAACATTGCCTGCCAGAGTATGATGTCCACCAATGGCTATCGAGAGTCGCTCCTGAAGAGTCTCTACCTGGAAACGCAACTGACGCATCTCAGATCGTAATGTAGAGTTCTCATTAGTGAGTCCTCTAATCCGCTATCGCTCCGTGTCTAGAGTGGCTACCAAAGCTGCAAACGCCTGCTTGAGAGGGATACTCAAGGTAGGAAGAGTAGGCAATGCAGAGGCGGTCGATGACTAGTCCTAGGTCATGTCGGAGCTACTGGTGGTACACGCTCTCTATAAGCCATACGGTTTATGTAGGTGGGGTAGAAATCCTAGTTTCGCGAAGGATCGAGCTCAGGAGGTATGAAAGGCTGATCCCAGTCTATCTCGCCAGGAGGATAAGGATGTCGGGGCCAGTTAAATCCCCTATCCGGTACGGGAGACGTAGGAGGTGACTCAGATCGTGCAGGTCTCTTGCCCAAATTTCTGGAAGACGATACCATGCTGCGAAGTACGTGTTGCGTATGCCAATGAGTATACAGTAAGGAGAGTAAGCGATAAGTAACTAACAACTGTGCGGTTATAGTCTAGTGTGTGTATGCAACGTAGTTCCCTATAACCAATGGCTCTGATACCAATCTGTCACACCCTCAAAATCCACGAACGGAGTTTTAACGCGAGGCGTGTGAACAAACTAGGATCACAGTCAATAGTTACTTAGAACGACACTATATGCCACATTTAAAAATAAAACCAACCAAAGTTCAATCTTTAAAACCATGCGGAAGCGTTTTGTAAATAAGACAAACCCAAAATATAAAAATGTATATTTGGCAAAACATGCGCCAACCCAAATATTTAAACACACATAAATAAAAACCAACAAATATATCTTTAAAATGGAGTCTTAGAATGCATGCTGGACCCGTGTGGTGCTCCTAATGGCAAGCAGAGTTAACGACTGAGAATAGCATACTAAAATGTCAATATAATAGTTGGTGAGTTCAAGAGTTTGTGTTTATCATAAACAATAACATTTGCATAACATAAGAAGTGCATTGAAAAAGATAGCTAGTCTATATTCACAAGTAATAACCATAGTGATTTCGCGATCGAAGCTGACTGTGTTGCGTTTGTTGCCTCCCGTCACGACTTACCAGGTCATGACGATATTTGTGTCTAGGACAATATTGCACCCGTTTTACCTCGAGTCGCACAGGTGGGGCTCGTCAGACCCAGTAGTACTAACCAAGATTTCCCGCTAGTTACCATTATTAACGATCTGAAAGTGTGATGACTTTCAAGGTATTAAGCACTATGTTAAAACATACACAACTATAATAATAAAATAGTGTTTGAGTACAAGTATGCTACCTCCCCAAGAAGAAGGTTTATAAAAATAGGGGCATGAACTCACCTGGTGTGTAAAGATAATGACTAAAGAGAACTGGTGATAGGTGCAAAGACAACCCTTCAAAGGTTACCTAGAACACAAGAGTACATAAGTACGTGTACACAGAATCATAATGAAACCCTAAGTGTTTTACAAACCAAAGAACTCAAGGTTTTAGAAAGACACAACACATTTGACCCAGTTGAATCGTTTGACCCGTTGGTGACATTATAGGTGAAGTTTCATTCAAACAAGTATAACAATACATCATACATGGTTACCATATAAGCTGATCAGATATGACACTTATTACCCATATGTACTACTTAGATCATCACACAACCAAATATCATACAATTCATGCAAATCTCAAACAATTATCATGCTCATAATAACTATAACACAATTATTATACCATACAAGGATCAAATCACGCAACACATGCCATGTGAAGCCACTCACGACTTCACACCCTAAACCCTGCAATCCTACTAAGTAGGGGCCTCCGATTTGCACGTGTGTATGATGATCATTAACATACCAATAACATAACTCATATCATCCAACATGTTCATTCATGATCAACTATCAATCAATAATAGTCCTAACTTACCCATATGACTCATAACCTGATTTTCCACAAACAGACCAAAATAGGTAACTAATCAACTAAACATCCATACAATCTAAAAAACACATTCAACCACATTAGAAATCATCCATGAACATACTAGCATGATCCTAATGTCCCAAACATGCTCAAATCATCACATTTAAGAATTTGTGCAAATAAAGTTTCCCTTTTGGGAAAGTGCAACCCAAATCTATCTAACACCCAATACATTCATGAATCCATTAACAATATACCAATTCAAGCTCATGATAACATCTAGACATGATCAACAACATCCAATTATCACAATTCATCAACCTTCATAGCCAAAAGTTACTATATTTAGCAAGACATGAACTACAACATTCATTCATGGATTTCTAGCATTCAAATCAACAATCTAACATCCAATTATCATCACAAACACATCAAAAACATCAATTCATCATCAAATCACCATATCCATGCAAATAAAGTTACTATTATTAGTAACCTATGAACAACGTATCAAAATCATAGCTTTCTTGCATAATCGACGTTAACTAGCATCAATCTAACCTAAATAACATAATAACATCAACAAACAACCAAGAATCGACCTCCAATTGCAATATTCGAACTAGGGTTTCGGCCACAATGAAAAACCATCAAAAACATGTAAAAATCTAACCTTTAAACATGTAATGGCTTGCAATTGATGATTCTAACTTGTTGTGATGCTTGAAATCGGTGTAAAATCAAATGGAATTGCTTGTTCTTGATGAAAACCGAAGTGTGTGTGTGTTTGAAGGTGAAGTCGCGGCCGATCAAGGTGTGGGGGCTAGGGTTGGGTTTTTTGTTTTATTTAATAATCCATAATTACCCTTTTAACCTTATAATTGTATTTTATTAAAACTAAGCTTTTAATTACTTTTTAAAAGGTTTAAACTTAAAATAATAAGCATATAAACTAACAATAATAATCATATGCATTATCTTCACTAGATACAAAACATACAGATTAAACACACACGTTTCCACGTTACGTGATAAAATTCACAATTAATATTTAAATCGCATAATCACAACCAATAATCAATATAGAAATTATTGTTTAACATTATTAATTTTTATTAAGTCACCAACGTTTAACGACAACTAGTGTGTGTTCACGACATGTGTCTGCAAGACTTAACGGAACTAACGGAGTTTGGTAACGGAAAATTACCGGATGTCACACAAAGCAAAAGAGAAGACTATGCTAAAGGCCTTCATGGTACAAGTTGTGCCTGAAGAGACAAAGAAGAAACAGGAAATTGAAGAGGTACATTCTAATCTTTGTTTAGATAATTGCATAGAAAAGGCAAACAGATATAGAGTTCCCAACGAACGCTTGATCTTGTTGAAAAGCTTCAATATCAAGCTCTTAAATACAAATCTGATGAGAAAATTTTTAAAGAAAAGATAGATGGTTTAAACAAAACAATTTATCAATCAAAACTAAGTCTTCATGATAAAGAGTGTAATATAAAAGATTTGACTACACGTAATGATTAACTATCTTTAGAAATTAACAAACTTAATAGTGAACTCTTATTTGCAAAATTAGTTGTTGAAAAATTTGAGCTTTCATCGAACATGGTTGAAGGTATAATCAAGTCTTAGATGACACTGAAATTAACTATCTTTAGAAATTAACAAACTCAATAATGAACTCTTATCTGCAAAATTAGTTATTGAAAAATTTGAGCTTTCATCGAACATGGTTGAAGGTATAATCAAGTCTTAGATGACACTGAAATTAATGGTGGTAAAAGTGGAGTTGGTTATGCTAACATTACACCACCAATTAATCATGATTATACATCTTTGCCTTCATCAATTACAACTCAAGATGAAGAGACCTATGGATTAGGTTTTCAACCAAACACAGACTTCACACCTTCAGTCAATGTTTCACTGACTATTGACCCTGTCACAAAAACTGAAATTAATATTAATCATGACAATTTTATTGCAGAAAGTGTGAAGATAGAAGGGATGGTTGAAGAGTGGGAGAGCGATGATGAAATAGACTTTAAGAAATATAAGATTTGTAATGAAAAACAATCTTGTAATTCATCATCTGTCATAAATGAAAGATCTACAGTTTTGTTGATTCAAATGTCTGTTAAAAAATGTCAAACAAAGAAAAGAAAAAGGAATAAAAAATAAACTTTAAGATCAAAGAACGTAAACGTGTCACAACATCCATATTTGACTTGAAAACTGATTTCAAGAACAGATTTGTTTCTATAGGCAATATTGATAAGGAGGATCATATTTTTAATGAAACCTATGCTAGTTTCTTTAAAAATAAATCTTTTATTATTGCTAACTTTATGATACAAGATGTGTTTAGAACAGGATTGAAAGACACTAGTCCTACTCCAGTACAGACGATTCATAAAGATAAAGTCACAAATCATGCTACATCAGCATCAGTAGTGAATCTAAAACTAGGACCATTTCCTCATTTCCTCCGAAATCATCTTGAACAATTCATAACAAGAAAAGTAAAAAGAGACTGTTAAAGAATCAAAGGCCAAGAACATACTAAGGCTAGATTCTGTGATAACTATGGAAGTTATCCAAAACAGTTCATGCAAAACATACAAGCATCAAATACATATCATAAAATATGTTGTTATGTGTATGGAAAGCCAAATTACAAGGCTAGAAATTGTCATCATCAACATCAATTGACAAGCAAACAGAGATTTCATAATTCAATTTCAAACAATAGAAAATGTTTCTTTGTAAATGCAAATTTTAAAAGAAACTTAAATAAGTCAAATTCTTTTGCTAAAAACAATATTGATTTAAACAAAGAAAAGTCAACAGTAAAATCAGTACAAGTTGATGATAACAATTCCACCTTACCACCGATCAAACAAGTTCAAAGACGGAAAGTTAAAGACAAATCCCTTGAGCCTATTATTGTTAATAAATATGTTTTTGGATGACAAAAGAGATATGATATTGCAAAATGTATCATATTTGGATGAAAGCAAAGAGCTTAAGTCAACCATGGCTTGGGTTCCTAAACATGAATAAATTTGTTCAAATGTGCAGGAACAATCAAGACAAGCTATCAATAGTGTTTGGCATATAGATAGTGGTTGTTCAAGACACATGACTGGTAATATATCTCTGTTAAACAACATACAATCTTACAATGGAGGATATGTTATCTTTGCAGGAGACAAAGGAGGTAAAATTACATAGAAAGGTACAGTGACAAATGGTGTGTTAAGTTTTGAAGATGTCAATTTTGTAGAGGAACTAAAACATAATTTGCTTAGTGTCTCTTAAATTTGTTACAAAAAGTATTCAACACATCTCACTGATAAAGAATGTCTTATTCTAAAACCTGGCTTTGTAATTCTTGATGAATGGATTTTATTAAGAACTCCAAGAGACAAAGACACGTATTTACTAGACATGAATGGTAAACATTCTTTTGTAACTACGTCATGTTTGTTATCTAAAGCCTCGGAAGTGATACTTTATTATGGCATCGTCGTCTTGGTCATGTAAATGTTAAAACTATGAACAAACTGGTTAGAGGAAATCATGTTGTTGGTCTACCTTTGAAAGAATTTCAACTAACTGAACATTTCTATCTTGTTCAAAAGGAAAACAACACAAACTTCCTCATAAACCAATTGCTCATACCAAAACTGACTCTATTCTTCAATTATTACAAATGGATTTATTTGGTACTGTTAGTGTTTTGAGTTTAGGACGTCTTGCATATTGTTTAGTCATTACTGATAATTTTTATATATTTACATGTGTTTTTTTCTTAGCAACCAAGGATGAGGCACCTCATTTGCTAATAAAATTCACGACACTCGTGGAAAATCAGACGGATAAAACAATCAAATGCATACGTAGCGATAGTGGAACAGAATTTTGTAATCGTACATTGAATGAATTCAGAGATTCAAAGGGGATAGCAAGACAATTCAGTTCTGCAGGAACTCCATAACAAATGGAGTTGCAGAAAGAAGAAACATAACTTTAATTGAAGCAGCCAGACATATGTTATCAGCAGCCAAATTACCGTCATTCTTTTGGGCTGAAGCTATTAACACTACATGTTATGTTCAAAATCATGTGTTAATCAATAAACAACAAAATATGACTCCTTATGAAATCTTTTTCAAACATAAACCAAATACAAATATTTCAAAACATTTGGATGTTGTTATACTTTGTTAAAAACATCTGATAATAAATCAAAATTTGATGAAAAAGCTGATGAATGTTATTTTGTTAGATATTCAGCCAACAAAGTAGCATATTTGGTTTATAAAAAAAAGATCAAAACAAATAATTTAGTCATTTGACATTGATTGGCTTGAATCTAACAAAACATATACAAGTTCTGCACCTTCATGGGTTTATGATTATGCTTCTTTATTTGAAACATTTAATCAACCATTTATTGTTTCTACTGCTAATCTACCTTTAACATCCTTAATTCCAGATATCTTTGCTGATGATATTGGATCTATGACTTCTCAAGCAAAAGGAATATCTTCAGATATACCTTCTTCTTCAAGTGTTGCAGCTATTCCAACTTCTATTTCTGAAATGGATTTACCACATGATGATCCAGTTGTTGAACAAGCTCCACAAGTTTCTGATTAGAGTTCCTCTTCTACTCAAGTTGATCCAATTGATACAATTCAAGTACCATTTGAAGATCTTTCTGTCAACAATGATATTCAAGATGAAGTATTGTTTATCAACCTGAAGGAGAGAGCACTGCTGATGAACCAGTTGGACACATGTCTAACTTAGATGAAGTTATCTCTGAAGATGCTATTCCATAGTTGAGAATTCATAGAGATCATCCATTAGATGCAATCATTGGTCCATTATTACATGGTGTCCAAACTCGAAGTCAATCAGGAACAATAAATACATGTTTGTATTCATGTTTTCTATCATAAGTTATGCCGAAGAATATTGAAATGGCATTAAAAGAAAATAGTTGGGTAGAGGCCATGCAGGATGAACTGATGCAATTCAAGAAGCTGAATGTATGGCATCTGTGTGAATTACCAAATGGTAAGTTGCCAATCGGTATGAAATGGATTTTTAAGAACAAGACGGATGAAAAGGATGTGATTGTCCATAACAAGGCCAGACTTGTTGCTCAAGGATTCTATCAAATTGAAGGGCTTGATTATGAAGAAGTATACGCTCCTGTTGCAAGACTAGAAGCTATATGAATTTTTCTGGCAAATGCTTCATACAAGAACTTCATAGTATATCAAATGGAATCAAAACTGCTTTCTTATATGGTGAAATGAATGAAGAAACCTATGTCTGCCAACCACTAGGTTTTGAAGATCCAGTTCATCATGACTATGTTTACTAGTTAGACAAAGCACTTTATGGTTTACACAAAGCAACTCAATCTTGGTATGCCACTCTCAATGAACATTTGCTTGCAAATTGTTATACAAGAGGTGCCATTGATCAAACTTTATTCATACGGAAGACCGGTGATGATCTTATTCTCGTTCAAGTTTATGTCGATGATATTATCTTCGGATCTACCAATGATAATTTGTGCAAGGAATTTGAAGTAGTCATGAAGAAGAAATTTGAGATGAGTTCTCTTGGAGAAATGATGTTTTCTTAGGCATTCAAGTCAAACAAGATGATAAGAGAATACTGATACATCAAAAAAAGTATATTCACAGTATCCTAGACAATTACAAATTCCATGACTCCAAGACAGCTCCTACTCCTGTGTCTTCTCATCCTAATTTGACTCCAGATCTTATGGGAGAAGATGTTTATCAACACATGTATCGATCAATGATCGGATCTCTGATGTATCTCCTTGCAAGCAAACCAGACATCATGTTTCCTGTTTGTCAGGGTGCACGATATCAAAGTAATCCAAAGGAATCTCATATGAAAGCTGTCAAGAGGATTTTTAAGTATCTTAAGGGTCAATCAACACTCGGCCTTTAGAATCCTAAACATTCTTATTTCAATTTATTTGCTTATATTAACAGTGATTATGCAGGATGTAACTTGGATATGAAATCTACTACTGGCCGTTGTCAATTTCTTGGCAATAGGTTGATTTTGTGGCAATGCAAGAAATAGCAGACAGTATCCACATCAACTGCAGAGGCTGAATATGTGGCTGCATCAAGTTTTTGTTCACAAATCATTTGGATTCAACAACAACTCCTTGATTATGGCCTAAACATTTATGATACTAAAATCTTTTATGATAATACTATAGTTTTAAACATTCTGGAGAATCCAATTCAGCATTCAAAGACAAAACACATTGACATCCGCATGCATTTCATTCGTGACTGCTTTGAACGCAAACTTATCCATTTGGAATCAATTTCCACAGATAACAACATTGCCTATGTGTTACTAAGGCGTTTGATCATTCCAGATTTGATTTTTTAGTTAATCATTGGGCATGATTAACTTTGCTTAACGCTTATTCTTACACCCTTTACAAATATTCTTCTTTATTTTTGCTAAAATTGTTATTTTCTGTTTATATAATCATAATTTTAGGGGGAGAAAATTTGAAAATACTTAAAAGATTTTGTTCTTAGGGGGAGTAAATAGGTTGAAGAAAAGTACATAAAGATTTTGGTTTACAAAAATTGAGAAAATTAAATTTTCAAAAGTTTACAGGAAATGATAGTACATTTCTTGATTTTGATTCGTTGCATCCTAAGGCTTACAAGAAACTGACTTGGATTATGTTTGATATGTTGATAGGTTGGACATTCAAGAATGAAAAGCACTATGTTTTGTGATGCACTGAAAGTAACTATTTATGACTAAAATGGGTAACATATCAAGGTTTTATGGTAACTCTGATTCCATACTAAAATAGACTGAGAGTTATAGTCTAGTCATACTCAAGCTAGTTACTTTCTGATCCAGTTTCTTTTAGATATTGTATATATATGTAAAAAACAAATACAAAAATATATATACAAATGAAAACATAATACAAAAGAGAAAAACAAAGAACAGGAGCAAAAAGAAGCCAAAAGGTCATATAGGAATAAAATATGCCGATGAGCACATTAATAAAAGATATGTCATAGACATACATGCTATATGATAAATATTTTTTTTTTGAGAATATGTTCTGACACAGAAGGCAAAATCAAAAGATGGGGCATGTAAGTCCGACTTGGCATGCAAGTCCGACTTGGCATGTAAGTCCGAAACATCTTGCGAGGACAAAAACATAAGTCCGACTGGCTGTTAATAAGTCCTAAAACTTGTTAATATTATGTGTTCAAAAATGTTTCTCATGCTAGTTATGCTCATAATAGATATTATATTAGAAAATTCATTTTGCATAAGCTGATCAGAAGTGAAAGGGTTAAGTCAAATTAGGGTGACTTGAAATCTCGAAAGCGTCTTGAAGGTGGATAAGGTTCTACAGGATTTTTGATTGTGGGACACACTGAAGAAATATAATTTAATCAAAATATGATAAATATCACAGCTTATGTGTCTAAGTAAACTTGAAGTCTAAGTTTAAACTGGAACAATATATTGACAATCAACATAACCAGTTCTATTTATAAATAAAGCTGGATGATGGTAATGATCGATTTCTAATAAATGATCTTGTACTTGAATATTTATTAAAAAATAGTTAAGTAAATAATTAGTCGGTCAATATTGTTTGTTTACATATGTTTTTCTACTTGTTTCAATTTTATATCTTTTACGTAATTTAGGGTGTTAGAATAATTGTAAACACTTAGTTAAACATAATCATTTTCATAACAAATCAAATGGCTTAAAGAATAATAAATTGTTGAAAGTTTGAAAAATAAAAAGTTGAAAATTTTAAAAGGAAAATTGAACTTCTCGCACGCGAAAAGTTCATCTAATGCGAGAAGTTCAAAACAAATGCGAACAGTTCAACTGATGCGAAAAGTCTCTGTATGCGAGAACTCTGACTTCTCGCGCGAGAAGTCAAAGTACTTTAAATACTACAGTTGTACGAAAAGTAACACATATCGCACGAAAACTTCAAATTTCTCTCTCAAAATTCTAAGTGTAGAAACTTGTTAAACTTTGATTATAGTGTTCATCTACTTCGCATTGGGTTTTATTAGTGATTTACAAGGTATATAGATGATTTTGTTCAGATTGAATGTGTTTGATACTTGATCGAAAGTTCTTTTGACGAATACATGATAAATTTGACAAATTAAACATGTTAAACCTTTAAAATGACTTAGGAGACACCTACTAATTAAGTTTTAATGGTTGAAACACTCTAAAATTGAACAATTGAAATTCTAAAATTTCACAGACTTTTTGCATGTGAAAAGTAGGCTGAATATGAAACAGATGCGAGAACTTTCAAACTTGCACAAACTATTCGCATAAAGTTAAACTTGTTGCGGGAGAAATTGACTTTTAGTCAAAGTCAGTTTCAAGCGAAAACCTATTTTGTCGCCGACAAGTAAAGACTAAAACATAAAGCTTTCGCGCAAGAAGCTGATGTTTTCCCGCGAGAAGTTCAATTTTTCAAAAAAAATTTCTAAATGTGAATTTCTGTTTTTAATTTGAATTTTTGTTTCAAGTTTGAAATATTTTTTGTTCTTATTAAGTTTGTTCTATGTTTCAGATGGCACGTCGATTGGTTTTTAATAAAAACCATAATGTTGTGGCGTATCTGGGAGATATACCGGATGACAAAGCTCTGTTAGATCACTTATTGATGGGTTGAAGATGTCTCGCATTCATTATGCCATTTCGGCTAATCCCACTATTTTCACTGACGTTATCAATCAGGTTTGGGAGAAAGCAGTTAATGAGACTGATCAGGAAGGTGAGCCCTGTATTTCAGCAACTGTGAAAGGGAAGAGGGTTGCTGTCACAGCTAAAGTGATCAACAGTGTGTTATTACTTAAAGATCAACCCAACTCACCTTTGAAGATAGATGATGACGTTGTACGAGACTGCCTTAAGAGAATGGGATATGATCATAGATATCCATCTTTTGAGAAGAAGTATCTTCCACCATTTTGGAAGTACTTATTTCATGTAGTTATCCATTGCCTTAGCAATCTAAAGCTGGCATGGATAGTCTAAGTGCAGTGTTTGGATCACTGCTAATTT